>SNQJ01S0189147.1:0-18266 GCA_010110895.2 Picea sitchensis | reverse complement strand
GTAAGTTTTCTTTCAATCCACACATTCCTCTTACTTAAATTTCAAAACATAGAATTAAACTATGCTAACAACTCAACTCACATTCATTCATAAATGATGAAGACCTGGAAATAAATGACATCCTTCTATTAAAATTCAACTTAGAATGTGTTCTACAATATGTAACGTTGCTTCACATGATGGATTATACTAACTCTCTACTACCTCCACCATCCTTGCCATGACTATTTAAACAGTCTTAGTCGTGAAACACAAGGAGGTGAAATCTTTAGCAAATCAATCAATTGTCAAATTCATATATTCTGTTACATATTTTAAGCTTCATCCTTGTGACACGAAGTGTATGAGGATGAAGAAATAAACAAAATAGCTTAACATAACCTTGCTAGTGCTTTGATGATTCAACAAACATCCAACAATTATCTTGGGCATGATCTGGAGCTAAACTTGGTATATTATGCTTCCTATATTGGTACCAGATCGTGATAGGTGAGATTCGGTAAATGGTAACGGATCCGAACAGTATGCAAGTGGTTGGTACCAAACTAGAACAGTCTGCAGCCATTAGTACCAGATCGCGATAGTGGATGGTTCGGTACCGGATCTGAATGGAAGGTGCGCTTGGTATCGGATTCAGACAATAGAAATCTGGCGCATAAGTACTAGATCGCTGAGATGGTACATAAAGGATGGAATCATCTAGAGGTCAAAGGTTACACATGGAAAATTAAAACGTTAGTACATGAAACATTTAGTCTCCTAGCTCAATAAACCACAAAAATGAATGAATCAATTATACTTTACCTTATGAACTCATCAGTGGCTAATGGTATTGTTCTTTTTCATTTATCCAAGCTTAGGTAAGCCAAATGTTGATTAAGGTTGGTTGTCATTGATGTCAACCCTTGAAGAAAGACCCGTAGCACAAAGGTTTCGGTAATGGACCCAATAGTGTTTGATGTAAATATGACTCATTATTTTTTTGTCATGGTTGATGTAAGAAGTAAATATGGATGAACTCCAAAGTGGTCCCCTTATGGTTAAATCCCCCATGGGAGATGCTTTGTGGAGTAGAGAACCCATGCTTAATTGGCTGGAATAATGAGATGGAAAGGAAAGTGAATTTACATGGAAAATTGAAACATTAGTACATGAACATTTAGTCTCCTAGCTCAATAAAACCACAAAAATGAATGAATCAATTTATGCTTTACCTTATGACCTCATCAATGGGTAATGGTAGTGTTCTTTATCATTTATCAAGCTTAGGTAAGCCAAATGTTGATTAAGGTTGGTTGTCATTGATGTCCAACCCTTGAATAAAAGACCAGTAGCACAAGGTTTGTTAATGGACCAATCTTGCATTTTGATGTAAAATATGACTCAGTATTTTTTGTCCTTGGTTGATAAAGTAAATATGGATGAACTCCAAAGTGGTCCCCCTTATGGTGAGAAAGCCCTCATGGGAAGATGCTTTGTGGAATTAAGAAGAACCCATGCTAATTGTGGAATAATGAGATGAAGGAAAGTGGAATTTATGGGGAAAATATCCTAGATGGATAGTTCTTGTCAATGTCATTTCCGGTGGTATGTGGAGCGACACATAACTCCTCCATGAGTTAGAAAGTTATAGCCATGAGAAGTTGGAGACCGGGTTTGGGTAATGGATATTTAAGTTTGTTTGATAGGTAATGGTATAGGTTATAGTATATTTTCAGATAATACTATTCTATATGGATAGTACATTTCATACCATTTACGGTGGTATGTAAGACATCACATAAATCCTCTCGGTTTGATATTTATGGCCTTACAAATTTGGAGGGACCTCATATGTCATCTAGAAGCCCCAAAAGGTCAAAGTAATCAAAGGAGTGGTTTAAGATATTTTTAAAGGTAAATAATAAATTAGTGATGAGTGTATTATAATTCAAATCGAGATACAAAATTAGAATTATTTCAATAATAATTTTAATGGAAATTAGAAGTGGACCCAACCCTAAAATAGGAGGGCCAAGTGACTCAGAAGATGTTTTTTGAGCTACTTGGAGTATAAATAAGTGGAAAGACTCTCTCATTTGAAAAAACTTGGGCATATTGAATATCTATAGGTGTATGAGGTATACAAATTATATCTAAAGCTGAAATGAGGGAAAGTGAAGAAAAGAGGCCGAAATGCAAGGAAGGGATAAATTCTTTGATGGTGCTTTCTAAGGTCATGTTATTTTTAGGGTCTTCTCAACATTTTAAACTATAATTTTTTATATAATGATTGATTCTAAAATTTCTATTAAAGTGAGAAAACATATCAAGTATCGTAGTTTAAAAATTCATCTTTTGGGTCGTTGTATTTTTTGGAGTTACACTGTGGAAATAGGGTTTGTGTGAGTCCCGAAACTAGTCAAAATCGGTGTTTAGGGTTTAAAACATCCCTTAACTTCTTCTACTTGAATCCAAATTAGGTGGGACAAAATTTTTTGGTTAGGGTTCAGTCTGTAGTATGTTGTGCCAACATTTTTAGATCGTTTCATAAAATATTTTGTGCGGAACCTTTGTACAAGGATGCTCTCTCTAGAATAAGTCAAGATTCAACAAAGGTATACCATTTTGCTATAACTCATTTTGAGAGATTTCAAAGTAGTTCCACTTGGAGGAATTATATAAAACACATTTAAGAACATTGTGTATGAGTTTGAAGGCTTTTACGGTCTGAGTTCAAAGTTATGATTACTTCAAGTTAGGTTGTTGACTAATCCAAAACTTGGCATGTGAGACTAAAGAAAAAGTTTGATGAAAATGCTATTCTCTTGTTTTAAAGTTAAGGAAGGTTTGTTGGAATGTGATCATACACCGGGTCTATTAAGAAACTTCTAAAATGAGATTTGAATGAAAGAGTGATGATGGATTTTGGTTGAGGTACATGTTGAGTACATGGTTGAGAAAAGTAGTTGATGAGTTGAAGCACATACATAGGGTGTATAGTTGATGATGTTTGGTATATTGATGAGTCATAGTTGATGAGTAGTTGTACATGATTGGAATACCCAGCACATGGTTGGATGCACTTTTTATAATTTTCGTGATTACAGTTTGGTACATGGTTGATACACTTATTTATCAGGTACATGTTGATTACAGGGTTGGTGCATGGTTGATGCACTTTTTTGTCATACATTTTGATTACAGTTGAGGTATAGGTTGATGGATGGTTCTTATTCTTGAGTACAGTTTTAGAAGAGTATATCTCACGGTGATAGTGTGGCAGTGGTTCCATCATTCTACTTCTACTTGAGGGAGTGGCAAGGCAGGCAAGGACATGTGGTTGTAGCCACCTTAGGTTGTATGTAGGAGAACGTGTGAGGTTGTGCCTCCTTACAGTTCCTTGAGATATTTGGGGAAGTTGTAGCTTCCCTGGTTGTAACCCACGAGAAACTAGAGGGGGTTGGAGCCTCCTTACAACTGGAGTTATTTGGAAAACAAGAAGTTAGGGTGCTTCCAATAGATGTAATTCTTCAAGACATAGAAGAAAAATCATTAAGAGTGGTTTTCTCTAGATTTGGGTTTCCACGTAAAACCTTCAGTGTCATACTGTGTATGTGTGTGATTGTTTATTTATTACTTCTCATTATTGGATAATAATTCTATTGATATAACATTTGAAGAAAGTTATAATTACGTTATTCTTGATTCCCTCGGTAATCCAATAATTGGTATCGGAGGCGGAGTTCCCTTGAAGTGGTTTAACCACTAAAAAGGTAGATCATGGAGAATACCAAAACTCATATAAAAATGGAATACCAGTTTGATGGACAAAAGTATGTTTTTGGACCATAAGGATGAAAACATATATACATGCATAGTTTCAAGTTTGGCAATCAATTGTAGATGGATACACAACACCGACAATTCCACCAACATTGTCATGATGAAACTCGGTGAAATAATTCCCAAAGCCAAATGCACTTTGAATGGTCTAGGTGTTTCGGTATTCTCCAAAAAGTTGCACATTGTAAATCTGTAAAAGAGATTTGGGACAAGATATTTATGAACAAGATTCAAAGAAGTCAAAACAACAAAGCTGAAACTTACAGGAGGTCAGTTGAGACAACTAAAAATGAGAGGAAGATGAAGATATCGTAGCCTACTTCTGCAATTGATGAAATAGTGAATGAAATCATAGGATTGGAGAAAGTAGAGAAGAATACGTAATTGTTCAAAAGGTACTAAGTTCTCTCTTCCTATGAATTCAACCCTAAGATATAGGCCACTAGAAGAAAGATCAGGATCTAAAGCTCAATAATCATGAATGGCCCGTATTTTATCTCCTCAAATAAATTGGTGGAAATTTTCTTTTGAGGTGATAGGTTATTAGTCCAAAAATTTATTTCTAAATTTTTTAGGTACATTGGGTTAGAGTCCTATTTTCTGTAAATAAACTTGTAAAGAAATTTTGATTTGGTTTGTTCAAGAAAAATACATAATCTCAAGTTTCGGTGGTTTAGCACACTGGCGAGGACTCAATCGCTCATTAACCAGAAAGCCAACATTTTGGCGGTTAAGGAAAAGAAAAAGCTCAGTTAACCTTCGAAAAGATTTCAATGGGAAAATGAAAAGCCCTAAGATATCAGCACTAGAAGAAAGATCGGATCTAAACTCAATAATCATGGACGAACTGTGTTATCTCCTCAAATAAATTGGTGGAAATTTTTCTTTTGAGGTGATAGGTTGTGGTCCAAAATTTATTTCTAAATTTTTGTAGGTAGGTTAGAGAGTCTATTTTCTGTAAATAAGCTCAGAAAGAAATTTTGATTTGGTTTGTTCAAGCAAAAGACAGAATCTCAAGTTTCGATGGTTTATGCGAGACTCCAATGCGCTCATTAACCACCGAAAGCCTTTGTTCCCGGCAGTTAAGAGGGAAAAGAAAAAGTGTGGTTAACTACCGAAAAGATTTCAATGGGAAAAATGAAAAGTTCATGCTTTCGCATGAGCCAGTTGTCAATTGGCACAATGATGAAAACATAACCGCTGAAAACTCATGAATGTGATAAGGTATGCATGTTCTTGTTATATCTATCCGAAGATTGATATCCTGTCCTTTCAACTGCATTTGTCTTTTCAAAATTAAGACTCGGCAAAGATACAAAAATTCATGCGTGTTTCCCGACTAACATAAATGATTAGTCACATAGCCTCTCACCATTTCCAGTCACTAGTACACAATCCATTATGACCCTGATTAATCTTTGATTTGATCTTCATTCATTATCAATTCGAATTCGGGAGTTATTGAGACAGTCTTGAGCCCATGATTTCATCAAGAAAACGTATATCCAAAGATCATAATCTCGTTTCTCGTGGTGATCATCGAGCACAGTTAGAGTCCAGCAAATCTCTCTTAGGCCAATTGTCATATCAATCAAGCCAAGTCAAGTCATCAGGTAAGTTCAAAACTCATACTGTTTCAACTTAAATGTATATCCCACCGAAACTCTAAATTTTCGGCATGTTTTCAGTCAGTCTCTTACCTAAACTCGGTTAGCGTTTGAGATTTGCGATCCGAACTCTATGTCACCCTGTCCCGTTTTCTTTTCTATGAGTCATACTCTCTGTCATCCTAAATCATAGAGTCTTTGTCTCCCTGGCATGAAGTTTTTCCTTAATCACAGGTACGGTCAACATTTACTAATGCCGAAAGAAGGGCAAGTTCTAAGGCCCGAATTGGATGGAGTTTGGTACCATGAGGCACACCCTGAGGTGGTCGAGTTCTTCAAGCAGATTGGAGTCTATACGTATTGTCAAAAACTTGCAGATTTTCATCAACAGGTGTCCGAGAATTTTGCTAGCTCGTATGATGGAAGAACAAAAACAGTGGGAAAGGAGCAGTTTGTGGTTGATGAGGCAACCATAACTGAGTTTACAGGTCTTCCCATAACAGGTGATTGTTGGTTCAAATCAACTGTACCTTCAAACATTGAATTTAGGTCCTACCTACAGCCTCTGCATAAAGATATTACATGGAAAAAGACATACCAATGTCTTATCTAGAACCTAAATGGAAATCTCTCCTAAAGGAAATCTTTGTCTATATCACATGTGAAGGTAGATACAACAGAGTCATGTTCTACCAATTCAAACTTTTAAATCATTTCACAGGGAGATCTCCCATCAATTTACCATTTTACTTGCACAAAGCCCTCACTAAAATGGCTAGACAAGTCAAGGCTAAGCCCACTAAGGTGGCAAGTAGATTGTCTCATCAAGGACTCATTACTCTCATTGTCAAAGAGTCATTGAAGAAAAGGTAGGTAGATTGGAACTACTTCCTCTTCTGGAATGAATTCTAGACTGACTGGCAACAGCAGGAGAAGGGTAAAAAGGATGCCACTAAGAAGACCATTACTCCTAAAATAAGTCATAGAAAATGGAAGGGTATCTCACCACCAAGAGATACGATAGAATCATCCTCTATTAAAAAGAAAAGAACCAAAAGAAAGTTACAGTTTGAGGGTGAGCAGTCCAAGGACCCTGCAGAAGGAGGTAACCCTTTAAACCTACCCTATAGTGATTCAGAACCAGAATAGGAGTTAGCAGAGACACAAGGTAATGTACAGGCTGGACAAGAAGAAAATGATTGTTCCAACTTACCTTCACCAACTCCCCCAGAGGCACACAGTCCATCATTGGAAAAATCTTCTTCAAGTAAGCCTAAAGCATAAAGGGCACGAAAAATCAATAAAATCCTGCAACAAGTCTATGAAATGGAAGTCTTGGAAAGAGTTATTAAAAAGGCTAATACAGACTTGAATAAAAGAAATGTAGACATTTTCAAAATAAACCAAACCCTCAAAGAAAAGCATGACAAGATCAAAGACAAGAACAGGGTGTTGATAAGGGAGAACATGAAGTTGTACAGACAACTCAGAATTCTAAGGCTCAAATTAAAAGATTTTCAATCGACAGCACAGGAGAAAACAGGTTTGGAGACTCTAGACAACTTATCTACAACAATGGTAGATACACCAAAGCCTTCCACACAGCCAGTTGAAGTTCACAGATCTGCACGAACAAGGGCTGCATCATCCAAAAGACCTTGAACATTCAACAAAGAATCAAGGTAATCATTTTTGCAAATTTTGAAGTTTTCTCAAAGCTGAAGTTTCAGTGGTTTAGGAGAATAGGACGAATGTTCATTAACCACCAAAAATAGAGCTTTCGGTAGTTAATTCACTCAAGATTTTTCTAGGTTAACCACCGAAAGCCTGTCACTGCCAGAATGACCAAATTTTTGCACAGATCAAAGTTCTTTGAGTTGGAATGGTTTGAAACCTCTTCGAATGGACATTTGTTAAATTTTCAAGTCAGATCCAATAGCTATTTTTGATGGATAAGGTAAATAAGAGGTGTTTCGATCATTTTTGGTACCTTTGACAAAGGCAAAAAATCAGGATTCTTACTCACCTCAACAAATTCGAATTTGTATCTCTTGGAAGAGTCATCACTCAGCCTTGGAAGGTTATTCTGCACTACACCATGACTCTACAGGATATAAAGACCATGAAATCTGGGATTGACCTCATTTTTGGGGATCATTCCATATCTTTTGCAAACTGAATTTTGACTTTCTATCTTTAGCATATTTGATCCATGCTTTTAGGATCTCAAAACTACATTGTAAATCTATAAAACTAAAGGTAGAATATGAAATAAGGGTTCGAATTTGGATACTTTTTTCATATTATGTACTCAAACTTCTCATTTTCATATTAAGTAATACAAGCTTCTTTTTCCATAACTTGTTCAGATTTCATCTTCTTATCTATTTTGTACTTGCACCTAGATATTATATCCATGCTGTTATGCTTGTTTATGCCCGATAACTGTCATCTTATCATTTCATTCATAAGTTAAACTTTGTAAGTATTCCTGTGATTATTGTAATTGGCCATTCATATATGCTTTGTATGTGATTATGATGATATAATAGTTATTTCTCCATACATCCCTTTATTTGTAAACTCTCTGAACATTTGTGGTTGAAAGCCTTGTCCATCTAAAAGTGTTCATACATGTTTTGAGTGAGAAATGATTTATTCATCTGACTTGATCCAAACCCACACTTTTTATTGAGAAAACAGTTACCAAAAGATTAAGTTACGAGGCATCTCTGACTTACAGCCTAGGAGAGTTTTCTGGAGAGATAACAAATTGGTGTCGTTGCCGGGGAGAGGAGATCGAAGCTCATCTTCCTTGGGAGATGACATAGATCCATCTTTGATGATAGACAAAGCCAGACATCATTTAGGTTGTAACCATCTATCTGGTTACTCCATTGAAACGAAGTGGATCCGAAAAGAGATCACACCAGGGTGAACCAAGAAGGCCTACTGGCAGCACCAGTTCCTGACCCTGAGAAAGTCATTAGTAAGGGAAAATCTTTACAAAGACAGGCTTCTGGATCTACAAAGACATCAAATCCAGGTATTCAAATCGACACTTCTTCTTTCATATCTAAAAGGCCTCTAGTTGAATCCCCTGCTGCTGAAACTTATAGTTCTCAAAAGATTGAAAGTTTATCTGAAATATTGAAGGTAGAGGAACCTTCACTTTCCTCTAATGTTACTGACTCTGTTCTTGAGCATGATATTTCATCCAATCTTAAAGCGATAATTATAGGGTCCCCTCAGCAAAAAGAAACTTCTTCTTCATCTTCTTTGAATTCCTCACCCACCAAGCCTTTAGAGGGTGTTTTCTACACTCATACTAATTTGCCTGTTCTTGAAGATATTTTACATGATCTATCCTCTAAGGGAGAAGAAAGTTTAGCCTTGTTGCTTGGTCAGTTTTATAAGGCCTCTTATTTTTCACCCATTTCTGAAAATTCTGCTCAAAGTGAAGTGATACAACCATTTTATTTAAATGCAGTCATCCCATCTCAACCTTCATCTCCTACAAATTCTTCTTCTGTATCAACCCCCAAGACTGCCATGGTTTCCCCTTTAACCAAGATGGAACAGATTTTGGAAAATAGGTATGCTCCACTTGTCTTTCCCAATCTCTTATCTTCCATGCCAACCGGAGATTATCAGAAATATATGCCAAAGTTTACCGGAGCTGGGGATTATACTGCTGAAGAACATATAGAGGCTTTTTATGCTTATGCCGAAAATATTAACATTTCAGAAGAAGATGTGTGGACCAGAGTTTTTGTGCAGAGTTTGGATGGTCAATCCCGGAAGTGGTTCAAAGAGCTATCGGAAAATTCAGTCACAGGTATTGAACAATTAGATGAGGTATTCTTAAAACACTAGGGAGAAAGAAAAGATCTACTATATTACATTTCTGAGTTCGGAAACTTAAGAAGAGAAAATGGAGACTCGGTCTCAGACTTCATCAAAAGGTTTAATAGAATGTTTGGTAAGATCCCTGCAAAGATCAAACCAAGTGATGCATCAGAAAAGATCACATTCTATGCTGCATTTGATCTAGATTTTTGTCTAATCCTCAGAGAAAGAAGATCAGCCACACTTTCTTTAATGCAAGATGTTGCCCTCGAAGTTGAATCAAACATTATGGCATCTCAGAAACTCAAAGGAAAGGTCGAGAGAAAGAAGTCTGTTGTTGAAACCTCTTCTTCTTCTAATAGTAAAATGGAAAAGATGGCAAAGATGTTGGACAACTTGACATCTGAAATGTCAAAATTGAAGATCCAGAATCAACAACCAGCAAGGACAAAAGAGCCAAATTCTTTTGTCCCAAGAAATCTGAATGCTTTCCCTTACAGAAGGAACAATAAACAAGTCCAGATCCTTCAGAGAGACAAGAATGCAGCTGATGATTAGAGAATCAGAACCCCTTTCGAAAATGTAATGTTAGAAGAAGAACAACAACCATCTCATGATGAAGTTGAAGAAGCAGATGAGATAAATTGTTTTGGTGACGAAAATGATTCCTCCTTTTTTACACAAGTAGATTATGAAGAAGCCCTGATGGACCAACAAATTCATGAGGCAAGTATTGAAGAATCTGTCTACCTAATAGATGATCAGAAAGGTTATAATTTAAGATCCAAAAATGTTGCCCCTAAACCATTGCTCGTTGCTCCTGTGAAGAATAAAGAAGTTGCTGCCAAGAAGCCTGCTGCTCCTGTAAAACATACCTCCGCTCCTGGAAAATAGCAGCAGAAGCAATCTCAGCCCCTAGCCAAGGAGAAATTCATTCTCAAAGCTCCTTCCAACGAGGTAAAAGCTTCTGATAAATCAACTTTCTCTTTTAATTTCGAATCAGAAATTTAGAAAGTAAAGATACCTATGCCATTAACCGAACTCATGAAGAATGATATCTTTAAGTCTTCCATCCTGAAGTCCCTTGAACCAAAGACCTCTTCATCTACTGATTTTGTAAACCTACAAGATGAAAAGCCAACAGTAACTATAGGGCCTATGATAGAAGACCGAGATGATTCTTGTCCACCATTCTATATATCCCTAAATGTCCATGATAAGATCCTCCACAACTGCTTTCTTGATTCAGGAGCATCACATAATCTTATGCCCAAAGCAGTGATGGATGAGATTGGGCTTGAGGTCACCAAACCATATCATGATCTCTTCTCGTTTGACTCTAGGAAAGTCAGATGCCTTGGCCTCATAAAAGACCTTGTTATAAACCTTGCCCAATTGCCAATGAGAAGCATGGTAATGGATGTGGTGGTTGTTGATATCCCACCCAAGTTTAGACTCCTCTTGTCTTGTCCATAGAACAAAAGGTTAGGAGGTACCTTGCAGATGGATATTTAGTATGCTACGATATCGGTGTTTGGAGGAGAGATAAAAAGACTTTATAGAGAGAATCAACTTGCCTACATCATCAGCAATGCAAAAAATTCTGTAAATCATCCTATTTATGATGTGGATACATACTCTGGCTTGTGCATTCTTCAAATAGATGATTCTCAATCAACTCCTATGCATCTTGTGAAGCCCATTGAACAACAAACTAATGATAAGTGAATTTCAGTTTGGACCATGTATTTTGATGGGGCCAGTACCAAAGATTCAGCAGGTGCAGGGGTAGTTTTGATTTCTCCTTCAAAGGAGACTATACATTTGTCTTTTAAGCTCGATTTCAGAACTGCTAACAACATAGCAGAGTATGAGGCCTTGCTGTTGGGATTAAATTCAGATAAGGAGATGGGGATAAAAGGTTTAAAGGTGTTCGGAGATGCATATCTCATCATACAACAAGTAAACAGTACCTTCCAAGCAAAGCATGTTAGATTGAAAGCCTACAGGGATGAGGCATGGAAAATTAGAGATTATTTTTCCATTTTTGAGATTTCTTATATACCCAGGGATATGAATCATCTTGTCGATTCCCTTGTTGTTTTAGCCAGCATGTTTATTCCTCCCATGCCCCCAGGCTCAGTTATGAAATCCAAGTCAAATATAGGCGATCTTTGCCCAACAATATTAAATACTGGAAATTTTTTGAGGATGATGATGAACTTAATAGATTTCTTCGAGTGGTAGATGAGTTTTTTGATATGCACGTTGACCAGCAGAATCTAAATGTAGAGGAATCCCAGAAGCCTAAGCTAAAACAAAAATTGGGTCAGCATGATACTGTTCAACTACCTAACAATTATATACCTCGAGGTTTGGTACCTCTCGAAAATATATTTGATCACAACGATGTCCCCTACAAGCCAGACAAAAAGGAGAAATATCCTGTTGTTCATGAGAACAACATAGGAAGCGAAAGCTAGCCTAAATTCATAAATCTATCCTTTGAATTGACTGCTGATCAGAAGTCCGAATATTGCATCATTTTGAAATAATTTTCTGATGTTTTTGCTTGGAAATATAGTGATCTGAAGACTTATGACTCTGATATCATTCAACACAAGATCCCTCTTGAGAAGGACACCATCCATTTCAAACAAAAGATCAGACCTATCAGTCCTCTTCTTTTGCATGTGATTGAAAGAGAAATTAAAAAGCTTCTTGATGCTAAGATCATAATCCCTTTGAGATACTCCAAATGGATTCCAAATCTAGTGATAGTGAGAAAGAAAAATGGTGAGGTCAGGTTATGTGTGGACTTTAGAAACCTAAATAGATTCTCTAAGAAAGACAACTATCCCCTACCTAAAATGGAACATTTCCTGCAACGAATTTCAGGGGCTACTATTATGTCTTTCCTAGATAGTTTTTCCGACTATAACCAAATTTTTGTCCATCCTGATGACAAAGAGAAGACCACATTTACTACTCCTTGGGGTACCTTTATGTATGCCAAAATTCCATTCGGATTAATGAATGACGGAACCATGTTTCAAAGGGACATGGACATAGCTTTCGTGGGTGAGAAGGACAAGTTTGTCCTCATATATCTTGATGACATCATAGTTTATTCCAGCAGTCATGAGTAGCATCTAAATCATTTAAAAATAGTGTTTTTGAAGTGCAGGCAATTCAGAATCTCATTGAATCCCAAAAAGTCCCATTTTGCTCTCAGGAAAGGTAAGCTCTTAGGCCACATTGTCTCAAGAGAAGGTGTAAAAATTGATCCATATTGGGTGGAAGTAATTCAGAGGCTATCCTTTCCAAGGTCCAAAAAGGATATTCAATCGCTGCTCGGTAAGATTAATTTTGTTAGAAGATTTGTTCCAAATTTTGTCGAGTTAGTAAAACACATAACATGTATGCTGAAAAAGGGGTCTAAGATAAAATGGACAGACAACGCAAGGAATTCATTTTAGGATATCAAACAGGCTATCATGGAATCCCCGACTCTGATCAGTCCAGATTACAGCAAGATTTTCTACATTTTTTCCTTTGCTTCTTATGACACAGTGGCAACAGTTCTGCTACAGCAAAATGATGACAATATGGATCACCCAGTTGCTTTATTCAGTAAAACACTCAGAGATGTTGAACTAAGGTATGATCCTATTGAAAAACAAGCCTATGTTCTCATAAAATCTTTAAAATCTTTCAGAATTTATATCCTCCACTCAAAAGTCATTGCATATGTTCCTTCACCCTCCATAAAAGATGTTTTGACTCGGCCCGATATTGACAGAAAGAGAGCTAAATGGATTGAAAAGTTGATCAAGTTCAAAATTGAAGTGAAGCCCACCAAATTGGTAAAAGGCCAAGGCCTTGCTAAGATTTTAAAAGAGGAAAATCATGAGCTACTGGACATAAATTTCATAGGAGAAAATTCAGTGAATTTGCAGCCAGAGCTGGCATCAAATGGAAAACATAACAATGAAAAAGTGGCAGAGCATTTGTCTTCTTGTGAATGGTACTCAGGTATTATACATTTTTTGCAAAAGCTAGAAGTTCCTACTGAACTCAGCATAACTCAAGCCTGAGCCCTTAAGCTCAAAGCCATCAAATTTTGTATTTACAATAATTTTTTATATTGGAAATACCCTGTTGGTTTACTACTCAGATGTTTAGACAAAGAAGAGTCTGTGGAAGTTATACATTAGTTTCATTCAAGTGTTTGTGGAGGTCATCATTACTAGAAGACCACTGTTCATAAAATTCTAAGGGCTGGATACTATTGGCCTTTTCTTTTCTCAGATGTGTGTGCCTTCATCAAAACTTGTGATAAATGTCAAAGATTTACAAGAAAACAACAGCTAAAATCTTTGCCCCTGAGACCTATAGTAGTGAATGGCCCTTTTCAGCACTGGGGTTTAGATTTTATAGGTGAGATAAATCCTTCATCTAGTGGTCAACATAAGTGGATCTTAGTAGCCACATATTATTTTACAAAATGGATAGAGGCAATTCCCACCCGGAAAGCCACTCACCAGGTTGTCATGAAGTTTCTTTATGAAAATATATTGAGCAGATTCAACTATCCCAAAAGGTTGGTAACAGATAATGCAACAGTGTTCAAAGCAGAGGCATTGGTAGACATGTGTGAATCAATGGGCAACCAGTTGGTACATTCGACCCCCTACTACCCTCAAGGTAATGTCCTGGACGAATCATCCAATAAGAGCTTAATCAAAATCATCAAAAAATTGTTAGAGGAAAACAAAAAGAATTGGGATTCTAAACTAAAATTTTCTCTTTGGGCAGACAACGTAACTATCAAAAAGTCCATAGGAACCTCTCCATTCAAATTGGTCTATGGGATTGATTCCATTTTTCCTGTTCAGTTAATTTTACCAGTGGCTAGATTCTTTCAGGAAGAACAAACTGAGTCAAATGATATGGTAAGAAGAATGCTTGATTTGGTGGAACTGCAACAGGCCCGCGAATATTTAGTGGACATATTAGAGGCTCATCAAAAGAAGATCAAAGATACTTTTGACAGAAAGAAAAAGGTGGATAATTTCCAGGTTGGTGATTGGGTTCTGAAATGGGATGCTCTCAGACAGGATAAAGGCAAGCATAACAAGTTTGATTCTTTGTGGACCGACCCTTTCATGATAACTCAAGTACAACACAAGAACACATTCATTATGAAAAATCTGGGAGGTGAAGAAATGTTCAGTGGCCCGGTCAATGGGCAATTTTTGAAACTTTATTTTGTCTAAGGCTGTGAAGCATGGACACTGTAATTTTAGTTTTAGTCTTTATTTTTACAGAATAACTCCATGCCCAATGGAAACACTAGTAGATAGTTTTTATTTTTATTTTCAGGAAAGGCATTGGTTCTGTGGTTATTGAAACCTCACAGGGAGGCGTTCATCCCCAATAGGAGACAGTGTTATCTCCTCAAATAAATTGGTGGAAATTTTGCTTTTGAGGTGATAGGTTGTGGTCCAAAATTTATTTCTAAATTTTTGTAGGTAGGTTAGAGAGTTTATTTTCTATAAATAAGCTCAGAAAGAAATTTTGATTTGGTTTGGTCAAGCAAAAGACAAAATCTCAGGTTTCGGTTTCTTAGGTGAGCCTGCAAAGCGCTCATTAACCACTGAAAGCCTTTTTTCCCGGTAGTTAAGAGGGAAAAGCAAAATCACAGTTAACTACCGAAAAGATTTCAACGGGAAAAATGAAGAGCATGTGTTTTCGCACGAGCCAATTGTCAATTGGCGCAATGATGAAAACATAACCACCGAAAACTCATGAAGGTGGTAAGGTATGCAGGTTCTTGTTATATCTATCCAAATATTGATATCCTGTCCTTTCAACTGCATTTTTCTTTTCAAAATTAGGACTCAGCAAAGATATAGAAATTCATGCGTGTTTCCCGACTAACAGAAATGATTAGTCACGTAGCCTCTCACCATTTCTAGTCATGAGTACACAATCCATTATGACCTTGATTATTCTCTGATTTGATATTCATTCATTATCAATTCGAATTCGGGAGTTATTGAGACAGTCTTGAGCCCGTGATTTCATCAAGCAAACGTATATCCAGAGATCATAATCCCATTTCTCATGGTGATCATTGAGCGCAGTTAGAGTCCAGCAAATCGCTCTCAGGCCAATTGTCATATCAATCAAGTCAGGTCGAGTCATTAGGTAAGTTCAAAACTCATACTGTTTCAACTTAAATGTATATCCCACCGAAACTCTAAATTTTCAGCATGTTTTCAGTCAATTTGTTGCCTAAACTCGGTTAGCATTTGAGCTTTGCGATCTGAACTCTGTGTCACCCTGTCCCATTTGCTTTTCTATGAGTCATACTCTCTGTCATCCTAAATCATAGAGTCTTTGTCTCCCTGGCACGAAGTTTTTCCTTAATCACAGGTACAGTCATCATTTACTAATGCCAAAAGCAGGGCCAATTCTAAGGGCCGAATTGGATGGAGTTTGGTACCATGAGGCACACCCTAAGGTGGCCGAGTTCTTCAAGCAGATTGGAGTCTATACGTATTGTGAAAAACTTGCAAATTTTCATCAATAGGTGTCCAAGACTTTTGCTAGCTTCTATGATGAAAGAACAACAACAATGGGAAAGGAGCAGTTTGTGGTTGATGAGGCAGCCATAGATGAGTTTACAGGTCTTCCCAGAATAGGTGATTGTTGGTTCAAATCAACTATACCTTCAAACATTGAATTTAGGTCCTACCTGCAGCCTCTGCACAAATATCTTACATGGAAAAAAGACATACCAATGTCTTATGTGGAACCTAAATGGAAATCTCTCCTGAAGGAAATATTTGTATATATCACTTGTGAAGGTAGATACAACAGAGTCATGTTCTACCACTTCAAACTTTTAAATCATTTCACAGGGAGATATCCCATCAATTTACCATTTTACTTGCACAAAGCCCTCACTAAAATAGCTAGACAAGTCAAGGCTAAGCCCACTAAGGTGGCAAGTAGATTGTCTCATCAAGGACTCATTACTCTCATTGGCAAAGAGTCATTGAAGACAATGCAGGTAGATTGGAACTACTTCCTCTTCTGGAATGAATTCCAGACTGATTGGAAACAACAGGAGAAGGGTAAAAATGATGCCACTAAGAAGACCATTACTCCTAAAAGTAGTCATAGAAAATGGAAGGGTATCTCACCACCAAGAGATCTGATAGAATCATCTTCTGTTAAAAAGAAAAGAACCAAAATAAAGTTACAGTTTGAGGGTGAGCAGTCCAAGGACCCTGCAGAAGGAGGTAACCCTTTAAACCTACCCTATAGTGATTCAGAACCAAAACAGGAGTTAGCAAAGACACAAGGTAATGTACAGGCTGGACAAGTTGCATACAATTGTTCCAACTTACCTTCACCAACTCCCCCAGAGGCACACAGTCCATCATTAGCAAAATCTTCTTCAAGTAAGACTAAAGCATCTAGGGCACGGAAAATCAATAAACTCCTGCAACAAGTCTATGAAATGGAAGTCTTGGAAAGAGTTATTAAAAAGGATAATACAGACTTGACTGAAATAAATGCAAAGATTTTCAAAATAAACCAAACCCTCAAATAAAAGCATGACAAGATCAAAGACATGAACAGGGTGTTGATAAGGGAGAACATGAATCTGTACAGACAACTCAAAATTCTGAGGCTCAAATTAAAAGATTTTCAATCGACAACACAAGAGAAAACATGTTTGGAGACTCTATCCAACTTAGCTACAACCAAGGTAGATACACCAGAGCCTTCCACACAACTAGTTGAAGTTCGCATATCTGCACGAACAAGGGTTGCATCATCCAAAAGACCTTGAACATTCAACAAAGAATCAAGGTAATCATTTTTGCAATTTTTGAAGTTTTCTTAAAGCTGAATTTTTGGTGGTTTAGGTGAACAGGACGACTGTTCATTAACCACCAAAAACAGAGCTTTCGGTAGTTAATTCACTCAGGATTTTTCTAGGTTAACCACCGAAAGCCTGTCAATTCCAGAATGACCAAATTTTTGCACAAATCGAAGTTTTTTGAGTTGGAATGGTTTGAAACCTCTTCGAATGGACATTTGTTGAATTGTCAAGTCAGATCCAATAGCTATTTTTGATGGATAAGGGAAAGAAGAGGTGTTTCAATCATTTTTGGTACCTTTGAAAAAGGCAGAAAATCAGGATGCTTACTCACCTCAACAAATTTGAATTTTTATCTCTTGGAAGAGTCATCACTCAGCCTTGGAAGGCTATTTTGCACTACACCATGACTCTACAGGATATGAAGACCATGAAATATGGGATTGAACTCATTTTTGGGGATCATTCCATATCTTTTGCAAACTGAATTTTGACTTTCTATCTTTAGCATATTTGATCCATTCTTTTAGGATCTCAAAACTACATTGTAAATATATAAAGCTAAAGGTAGAATAGGAACTAAGGGTTCGACTTTGGAGACTTTTTTCATATTATGTACTCAAACTTCTCATTTTCATATTAAGTAATACAAGCTTATTTTTCCATAACTTGTTCAGATTTCATCTTCTTATCTATTCTGTACTTGCACCTGGATATTATATTCATGTTGTTATGCTTGTTTATGCCTGATAATTGTCATCTTATCATTGTCATAAGTTAAACTTTGTAAGTATTCCTATGATTATTGTAATTGGCCATTCATATATGCTTTTGTATGTGATTCTGCTGATATAATAGTTATTTCTCCATACATCCCTTTATTTGTAAACTCTCTGAACATTTGTGGTTGAAAGCCTTGTCCATCTAAATGTGCTCATGCATGTTTTGAGTGAGAAATGATTCAGTCATCCGACTTGATCCAAACCCACACTTTTTATTGAGAAAACAGTTACCAAAAGATTAAGTTACCAGGCATCTCTAACTTACAGCCTAGGAGAGTTTCCTGGAGAGATAACAAACTGCAT
>SNQJ01S0189146.1:0-18260 GCA_010110895.2 Picea sitchensis | reverse complement strand
TATTTGAAAAGAGGATACTTGCAAAACTCCAACAAATCATCATAGCCTAATTTATTTAGAAAAATTGGAGAAAAATTTAACTATCAGCTAAAAACACATTGCAAATTTTAGGGCAACAAACTCCCTTAAGATTAGTTTCCCAGCCTGACAGCTCCAATTATTGTAAAATACATAAAAACAATGTTGCACCAAACTAACAACTATATGCAACATTTATTTATTTATTTTCCTACCTTACCTAAGAAAAGACCCCTTTTCAAGTATATGAATACTTCCAATGAAGCCACATGCATAACATGATTATAAATATACTCACATTCAGGTTTATATAATATGCTTTAATAAGTTCATGAACATGACGAACCAATTGTTTCAAATAATATGATGTGAAGAGTTGTTGAAGAAGAGAGCGGTGGTGCAATCTGATAGTCTCCTCGAACCAACATTCAATATAATCATGGTGTCCTTGGTTCACATTTTCATTTAAACCACTCTGTGTATTCTTTTCTTTAGCCTCCTTGATCTCAGGTTCTAATGGATTCTCCCAATTAGATATGGTCCATGAGTCTTCGGTCTCCTTGGTAGATTGGCCAAATTGATCAATGAAGGTTTCTCGATTTTCTGGTAGGCATGGGTCATAGGACTTTGGTTCTTTTATGTGTTTTGGAGAAGTAGATAGGTTCCTGACTGCTGTCAATATGTGCTCTTCTTGAGAAGAAGAGATCCCAACTGCTGCTAGGATTTGAGAGGGTTCTTCCAAACTCATTATCATATTTGAATCCATCTTGTTGGTTGATGGGTCCTATCTCAAACATGGATTAACGCATGGGGTACTTACAACACCCAATATATATTTTTTGTTTTTAATAATTTTTATGAAAAATGAAATGAAAACTAACTACACACTCAAAGAAATTTTAAGAAAACCATAAGAAATAATAGAGCCTAATTGAATAATTTGAAAATGACACCACACTTGCATGAAAAGAAACACGCTTGTAGGAAAGTAAACACACTTTGCAAGAAAGTAAGCACACTTTGCGAAAGAGAAACACACTTGCAAAAGAAACAAACCTCAGTTTGGGTAGAGACCCACTAAAGTGGATGCACAGGTTCTTACCTCTCGTCTTACCATCTTTTCCTCCACCAAGTTGTGTAATTTAAAGGCAACCTACCTACCTAGACTTCATTCCATTTAGCACCTCCCCGAAAACAACGCTAAAAATGTTGAGCAAAATATATGCAATATTAATTCCAACATTAAATTATCAATCGAGGCTCATAAGCTTCGAGGCACAAGAAAAATATGTGCAGGATTGGAGCCTATCCTAGTCTAATATATAATGATGACAAACACACACATGAATGAAATCAAATCAAAGTGAGAGAATCTAAAGTACAAGAAATGATATCTAGTGTAGGAAATAAATGAAACTACATGGAAACCAAATTAAAACAAACTAGATTAAAAGAAAGGACAATCTAAAATTAAATGCATAATTTACCCAAACTGACATTCAAATCAGTCAGTTGGATGAGGCTACTAATCCTTGTGTATATCAGTGGCCACTCACCTATTCCACTAGCTTGAAAAACAATTTTCCACCTTGGAAGTTTTTGGCAGTTTTTCGGGTCCCAAACTTTCGGGGCCGTTTTGAGGCCCTAAACAACATTTTTGGGGATTTGGGACCCAGGCGAATGCTTATGGCCTGGTGGGGGCCACTCGAAAGTCGTTCTTCTCAGTTAGACCTTTCCAACAGTGTATCGAGCACCCCAAACACAGAATGTATGAAAAATTTACGCCCACGGGAAGTTGACGTATCAACTACCCCCATCGGGGCCCGCAAACCTTTTGGCTTTTCATCTTCTGGGGTTAGGGTTTTGGATTTTACTTATGTTAAAAGGGCATTTGGAGCCTGATTGTAGCAATCATATTCTTTTGAATGTGAGTATCTATCACATCTCTTCTCACAGATAAGCTGCCAACATTCTAGCGAGTCTTTCACTCTGTATTTTTACAGTCTTTGTACATTTTCGCTCATTAATAGAAATTGTCTATTACTGTATCTCTGTGTTTGTGGTTGCATATATGATATATTTTTGTTATATTATTGGATATCCGAGATATCCATGTACATTTCTTTATTATATCTCCGCTCTAATTTCGTGTTGAAAATAATCTGGATCAATGGTATCATAGCAGGCTGCTCTTGATCGTTTTTCAGTGCATGTCCCCGACGAGGTATGAGTAGAGAAAGTTGGGTCTCAAGCTTGTCTGTCTTGAGGAAAATCTCACTCGCATGCACAAGAAACCCTCTATGGCAGAAGAAAATAAAAATGATAGAGAAAAATATTCTATTAATTTGTTGCTCGAGAAAGCTCTCACACGACAAAGGGATGAAATGATGGAGAATGTTTCCCACATACTTCAATGTATGCCGATAAAAATAGGCACGTCTTCATCAAACAACCACTTTGGAGGAACCTCACATTTCAAGGTACAAGTTAATTTTGATATTCCCGTATTTGAAGGACAGATAGACATGGATGCCCTAGACAAATGGTTAAATATTCTAGAAGGTTGTTTCTCTGTTCAAAATTTTTCCGACAGGGAAAATATCACCTTTGCACTCAAGGCTCTCCCCCATGTCAAACATTGGTGGGAAAATTACTGGGAGAAAATTTCCACAAAGGATTCTGGAATATATGGGGTTGATCCCACTTGGGATTTTTTTGTGGATGTGGTCAAGGAACAATATTACCCCGTTGGAAACTATGAAGAACAATACATGATATGGACATCGTTGTGTCAAGAGAGGGGCCAAGAAGTGTCAGAGTTCACCAATACCTTTCATACCTTGCGCACCAAGCTGGGTATCAAAGACACTGAGTGAAATTTGGTTTTGAAATACCATGGGGCTCTACACATATACATCGAAACTAAAATGGATTTTCTATACATCTCATCACTTGGTGCTGCTTATCGATATGTTGTTAAAATTGACAAGAAATTTAAGCACTAGAACAAGCGAGAGTTCGGGTCTCCAAATTTGCAACAACCGAAGTATGGTAAAGACAACCCTAATAACCAACCTTCAGAAAACCAGTCCAAGCCACAGGAAAAGAAGGGTAACATAAATACAAAGAAGGACACTGGAAAATGGTGCGATTTCCACAAAATCCTTTGTCACAACACTGATGAATGTCACTCAAAAAATTCATTGGTGGTCAAGATCAAAGACAAGAAGTCGAACCTTGATTCATAATCTGATTTAGAAAATACTGATAGAAGACAGATCATCGACACAAATCCCACTGCTATTGTCGTGACCGCAACAATTCAACCAGAAGAACCAATAGATCTTGAAGAGGGGGAGAGCATTTTTCATTCCTAGATGTGGGTGAAGGGGAACCTGTTGCATTTTATCGTTGATAGAGAAAGCCAGAAGAACCTCATATTAGCAGAGGTTGTCAAACAGTTTGGATTGTCGAAAAAACCACACCTGCAACCATACAACATTGGGTGGCTTCGCGAGGGACGAGATCTCTGTGTCAGCTAGCAATGTCGATTGGAATACGATATTCAACCCTTCAAGGATAAGGTATTATGTGATGTTTCTTTGCTGGATGTCTGTGATGTTCTCTTGGGCCAACCATATATGTGGAAGCACCATGTTGTTTATGAGTCTCAACTTCATACTGTCATTGTTACTATGAGGGGTCATCTCTACAGAATACCAGAAGTAGTTCCAACTATTGGCCCACCTAAACAATGCCACAAGGTTGTATCTCATACTACACAATTCAACTTCAAAATCTGTTCAGAAGGTGAACAAAAGGACACTGCAATGACTACATCCTTGGACCAAGCACCTTCTATCCAAAAGAAGTAGGTCGAAAAGGCTATAACAAAGCACACAGATTCCTTCTGCACACAGTCATCTCATGAAGCCAGACTGGTTAAAAAGGTGCAACCCTTCCAGCCACAGTTTCATGACAACCTTCAACAATCTAAGCAACGCAAATTCTCCAACAAGGCAAATAGCTAATCAAGGTTTAGATTCAACAAATGCTTTCCCCTATCCCCCAGGAACTCAACACAATGGATATTGTTGACGATTAAAAACGTCAATGTAGTTTTCGCCCGCAAAGTGTTTCTAAAGCCTATTAATATAAAACTAAATAATACTAGTAGGTGGGACCCCCTTGAACTATTGAAGATAAGATCTACTCATTTTTTATGTTGTGATGATGTGAAACAAGGTTTACGTTGGTTGATGAGATATTGTTGTTGTTGGTACAAGTTGGGTTTTTAAATATCGATTCTTCATGTTACTAAAGCCTATGATATTCATTAGTTTTATTACTAAGTGTTCTTATCGGACCTACAAAACAAACACATTAGTGAAATTACATGAAGGGCAGTTTTGAGAAAGACAAAAATATTAAATCTACATTTTTATCAAACCACATACAAACAAGTGGAAGGAAATAGGGAGCATGCAATAGTTGAAAAGGTGAAGGGCTTAATAACTATCCTATGTACTAGAATATATGCTTGAAAGACTTAATGGTTATGGTAAATCATAGCTAGCATTTTAATGGAAATATGATTCAATTAAGTTATGTGGTCGATATACATATGGTCTCTTGGATAATGGGGTGTTGGTGGATCATTTGAAAAAGTAATGAACGTTGATGGTTATGCAATTTTTGTTGAGTTATATGATGTGAAACGAGATATGGTGATAGCGCTACTGGATTTTAATATGGTGATGGTTTTGATACATGTTTGATTAATCGTGTTAATGGGGAATTGTTGGCATGTACTGTTGAGTAAATGAGATGTGGGTGGAGGCAACGTGCATTTACTGCACGTCACCTTTACTCTTCCTGTTGGCCGCCACCCTAGTCGAGCTATTGTTCGATCTTGATGTTGTGTTTATGCTCCGAAATTTTAGCAGGATGGAACCGCTCGACCAGCTCTCGTTTTAAGGAATTCGATTAACTGACATGTCCTTTTTTTGGCCATTCTTGGCTTCGCTATGGTTATGAAATGTTTAATGGCTCATGTCTATGGGTTTTTGTTTTTCCTAAGTGTTGCAACTGTGTGAAATTTTGGTGTTTGAATGAAAAATGGATGGTTCTTCCTATAATATTTTTGAGTTAGTAGAGGTTATCGATCTTCCTGGTGAAAACTCTCTGTTGCTACTACTGGTTTAGTTGAAGGGTTTTTGTTAAGTCTTGGGTGGATAGCTATCTTCATGCACTGTCACTATATCCAATCTCTGGCTTTCATGGGTTTAATGGTCAGAGGTGTTTTGCGTCAGTATGTTTTGTTCACTTTGACATTGGTTGATTGCACCACCAGGGGTCGCAAAATGAGGTTCCTTCTCTTCCTTGGCCATGTTTTCACCTCTGTGTTGTGTATTTTGACCGAAGAGAATGAGGGTTATACCCTGCGTGCGTTAAAAAACCTTTTGCAGGCCAGACTAGATCCCTACCTTTCAGTTATGGCCCCTGTCGTGAATTTGTGCCCGACCACGAATGAGTCATGGTCCTTCCTGTATTCACCGTGACTTCATAGGTTTCACCATTACGACGAGTGGTTCTGCTCTCCCTATGTTGGCTATGGGATGAAGCTCAAACCCTCGAATTCGAAGATTAATAGAGAGGACTAGCCTAGCCTGATGGTTTTGTGACTTGGTTATGGTTGATGGGTGGTATAGTTGTCAACTTCTGAGCATAGGCTTGACTAGTAATTCATATGACAGTCGTGTTGGTTGGTATATGGTTACTAAATTTGTTATAATAGTGGTAAACCCTACCTTTCCATGTGCATTTTCAAAGTACACAACCAATCTCCTTATGTTAACAACTCAGTATGGTAAATGAAGAAGGCCTCCACCTCGATTCGATTGGATGCGTGAGTGTGCCTAGTTGCCACAACTTGTTAGGGTGATTAATTTTTTACGACAGTGGCAAATTGTTTGGTTAATACATAGTCAATGGTATTTGCACTGAGAATCATTTGGATGATTAGCTGGCATTGGTTACAAGGACTTGATATTGCTCATGCATATCGCGTGTGTGCATGGTGTTTTTGCAAATGAATTAATGGGCATGGTAACTGTGTTTTTCTTTGGGCCGAATGACTATTGAGCTGGATCATTGTAAAGATTTTTTCCACTGCGTCTTTATATTTGCTTGACTGTGAAAACCTGGGTTACACATCATAGTCGATTACAGTGTGATTAGATCACAACGATATTATATTTAATCGATGGCTCGGCATGATGGATGAGTTATTGCAATGGCTGCATATTGTTTTTGTTGAATGGAGATGTTGCCTCAATGTGTCTGTTGGCTGCGCACTGTGTATAACATAGATGGATTCACACTCAGAGTTACCCACAGAGTTTTGAGCACGATTGGTTGCAACCCGATCATTTGTTGATACAGGCTTGTTGTTATCACCTCGTCGGTTGGCTGGGTGGTCTAGTTTTTTTTTCCAGTCACATTTGATTAGGCTTGCACAGTGATGGATTTACACTTGCATGATTGAATTATTTGGTGCATGTCTTGTGTTGGGTGGTGGCTATTGTCTGTTCAATTGTCAATTTGAGTTTCGACAATTTTATTTGGTTTTGGGTGTCTGTCCTTATTTATTTAACAAAGGTCATTACATTCAAATGACATACCCAATAGTGATGACACTATGACTTCGTTATTATTGTTGGAAATATGAATTGGGTATATTTGTTGATTATAGGCAGTAGTTGATTTTGAATGGTTACTGTTCGAAAATTGTTATAAAATGCAAAGAAATTGAGAAGTCACCATGCTTATCCCCTTTCATTATATCATATTTTCTCTCAATACAAACCCCTCACATATCCCATAACCCTGTTTCACCCCCCTGCTCGTTGATTAACGGTAAAACAATTTGTATGGATTGGATTGCATGAGTCTAATACATTCTGAGCCAAATCTATTTCATATTTTTAAGAGTTGTCATGTATGGTTATTTAAAAGACTATTTGCTAATCGATCACGCATGTAGGATGAGTTTTTTCAGTCAGGGAAGCCATGGCCGAGGAAACAGAGGTAGAGGTAACTGGAACCGAGGCCCAAGAAGGCCCCGATTCTCCATACATTTTGACGTTGATTCAGAAGAGCTTGGCCAATTGTTTTATGTCGGATTCTTTAATTGGATTGGGTAGGGAATAGTCCAACCTAGGCCCAAAAGGCCTCCTTTCCAAGCCCCACAAGCCCCCAATATCCCTGTACCTCCTCATGTATCCTTACAACCTGAGGTCCCTGAAAATGATGGATGGAAAGAGATTGTCCACCCGACAGTCTCCCAACATCGTGGCTGGCCCAATTTGTCTTTGCCTGCTCCTCCGCCTTTGAACCCCATTGTCCAAGATGCCCCTAACCACTCACCAATGCAATCTTCCCATGCTAGCAAAAGATTAAAGACTGAATCCCACCATGCACTTGATAAAGAAAAAGATACTACTGCCCCTTCCTCAGCCTCCAATGTTTCTGACAAATTCGTGTCTTCCCGAATGCATTTGAGGGATGATTGTTCCCACGTGATCAATGAGATTAAGCCTAAAGGATCTGCACAGCCTAAGGCAAATTCAGGAAAATCAAGAGGTGTCAGCAGTAACCAAGGAAAGGTTGCATCATAGACTGGGAAATATGGATTTTGAGTTTTATGTTATCTAGTGTTTTATGACAGTTGATTTCATGGATCTTGGACAACATGTTTATTTTGGACATATGAGTATTATTTTTGAAATAATTTTAAATTTCATGCGTTTAAATTGCCAAAAGTGAATATGTTGATGGGAGGCACAAGGAGGTATGTTTTGCTTAACTAATAGTTATGTTATGATTGTTATGATTATTATGAACTAAAGGGAGTTACAAGGGGTCCCACCTACTAGTTATTATTTATTTATGACCCTTATTATAATTATTACTTTTCCCCCTAACTAAATTTAGTTGATTCTTTAAATTAACTTAACTAATGAGTTGGTTCAACTACTTCAACCAATTCTCATTTGTTAAAAGCAAAAGGAAAGGGAGGAACAAGAGGAGGATAGAAGCAAAATCATGCTAAGGTTTTCTCAGTGAGTTTATGTTGAGATAGTTCAGTTTTAATTCATTCATATATTCATCAAAACCTAATTCTCTTTTATGATAGGAGGGTCTTATTGTAGACATAAATATTCAGGGCTGACTCAAATCATTCAGACACTTGTTCTTCATAGGTGTTGATCTATCTTTGATAGTTTGTGTATACTTGTCTGTTTGTGAATTAGATTTCATGACTGATAAAGGCTATTGTGCAGAGTCGAGTGGGAAACAATCTGTGACAAGATGATCCATCTTTTAGAGTTTAGTTTTGGTTTTCTGTTAGAGGTCCTTTTGTATGTTCCATCGGGGATGTCTAAGTTTGACTTTGGTCTAAGATTTCTGTATGAGATTTTGTAAAGAAAATGACTCTTTGGCGAATTGGAATGAAATAAAGGATTGCTTTATGTCTCATTTATCTTGATTATCATCTTGGAGTCTTTACTTCTGTTCTTACATTTATTTATGCAAGCTTTTTGTTGATAAAAGACTAGCCTAAGCACTCGTAATTAATACTTGTGAGTTAGGATGTTATTTTTGTTGGCTGTAAACATAGGGTGATATTCCCGTCTACTTTGATTTAGCCAAGTAAAGTCTGAAAATGCTTGAGTAAGATCAATTCATATCATATCCTCAACATTTATTTGGCAACCATATTGGGGAGATCTTCGACATCTCTCTGGTTAAAATTTTATATTTGATTTTTCATCGATACATCTTTCTTTTCTGAAATTGGTTCTTTGATTATTTTGCTATTAATGAGTGTTCCTGTTGCAAGGCAGTCCAATATTGAGCCCAATCTTCAAGACCAGACCAAGATTGCTTTGAATCTGGTTAACACCATTCTAGACACTGCCAATACTCGTGCCAAACTTAACCATTCTTGGGAAGTGATTGAACGAGATATTAGTGCTCAAGAACAATTGGAGGCTAGACATAGACAACCTAGAAATCAATAGTAACCTTTTGTTTCTTCAGTTTTGGCATTTCTTTCATGTCCTTAGATTCTCGTGCTTCTAGAAGAAGAAGGGGCTTATCACCTGAAATCAATCCTATTGCTGAAATAGGAAGAAGAAACATAGTGTTATCTATCCAACAAAGTGCTCTAAGAAGGACTTTATCTGACTCATCCAACTCATCTTTATTTACCTCATCTATCATCCACAAGATGCCATCTAGTGGTGGCTCTGGTGGCATTGGAAGTGCTCCATATTCCCAATATTCATCGTCATTGGTGATTGGTTGATTGTACAACCACCATATCCCTGTCTAATCTACTACAAACCCCACCAAATTCATTAAGAAGTATGGGATTTTTCAATTTGAAGAGGATGCCACAACCACACCATGGCATGTGTCCTCTCCTCTTAAGTTAGCATCTTCTACTCGCCCACTTCCGAATATTAAATAGCACTTACCCAGGTTTTCAAGAAATAACATTGTTAGTACTAACGAACACCTAGTGGCATTTTCTAATGCTTGTCATAACATAGGGGCTAACGACAATGACACTTGCATGCGCCTGTTTGTCAATTCCTTGGAAGGAAAGGTTGTGAGCGACTTCTTTGACCTTCCTCCTAAGATCTTGTATACTTGGGAGGAGTTAATCTATTGGTTCTAATCCACTTATGGGCAATCCAAAAGCCCTATCAAGAAGTGAAGGGAATACAATAACGTCACTTATAAAGATGGTGATACCATCAAGTATTTCAACTTGCGTTTCACCAAGTTGTACAATCAAATCCCCAAACTTATCCACCCTCAGAACCAAGCCGATTTCATGCATTAATACAATGCATTGCCTTCTCCTTACCGTCATAGGCTTGAGGAAAAGGCCATCGATAATCTCGGTTATGCTCTACACACTTTCTCGGAGTATGAAGAACATCTTGAACAAACTGGTCTACCCCAGGGAGAATCAGTTAGACAAACAGATATGTCCACTCTCTTGCAGCTAGTACAAGACATGAACAATCGTATGATAGAATTTGATCGGAAGGATACTGTCTCCCCTCTCACCCCTGGAGCTTCATCCTCTTCTACACCCCCGTTTAGAAATCTGGCTGAAAACAACTTTCATCCTAAGGTTATCCTACCTCGGAGTTGGTGTAACTTTTGTGAGGAGAACCACAAAGAAACCACATGTTAGGTAAAGAAGAGTGCCAGAGATAAGATCTTTGGTAAAAGAACAGAAACTACTATCGTTGTACTAGACTTTTCAGAGCCAGAGGATGTCATGGTTATTAACACTAAGAACAAAGCCTATGCTCCCAAGGGTAATTTTGATCCTCCTCGCAGTTCTTCTAGCCCAAGATCATCCTCAACTGCTGCTACGTCCCAGTTTCCTAAAATTATTGAGAGTCAAAGAATCACTCCCCCTCCTCCCTCTTCTAAATACAATATCTTGAATCAATTGGCCAACATCAAAGCAGGTGCAACCCTCCTAGACATGGTTGTCATCCCTGAACAACAGATGCATCTGAAACAATTCATGGAAGGAAAAGCTTCCATTGTAGCCAATATTTCCAAAGAGGTTGACGAAGAGGATTCTTCTGTAAATAAAGTAGGTGTACATAACTTTAGATACCCTATAAAAAAACCCCCTTTTATATCTTTGTAAAAATCATGGATAAGATTGCCCATTGTTGCCTCATTTATGGTGGTTCAGGCCCAAGTGTCATGTCGAAGATTATTATGGAAGCGATAGGTTTGTCATGTACAAACGCAAATTCCAGAAGCATGCTCTCCTATAATAGTCTACAACAAACAACCATAGGCGAGATTAAAGATGTAACCTTGGTTTTATGCGCTCATCCTGAGATAAGGACAACCCTCAGTATCCAGGTGATTGATATGCCTGTAAGTAGTTATTCAATTATCTCGGGGAGAGATTGGAAAGTCCTAACAGGTGGATAAATCTCGCTCTACGGGACACATTTATTCGTTCCTTGGAATGGTATGAATATCATAGTCCTTAGAGAGGGAAGAATTTCACCCTACATAGAGAATGTTCCGCAATCTAGCGTAAACTACATCGAAGAATACCTAGGAGTGTATTCCATCTTTACTAAAGAGGATAATATTCCTTTGGAAAGAATTGTTTCAGATGATGAGTTATGGTGTATGCACTTTGATGGTTCACACTCTAATGAAGGTAATGGGGTTGGTATTATCTTGGTTTCCCCTGCAGGAAAAATTCATAATCTGTCATACAGGTTGGAGTTTGCTTGTTCAAACAATGTCATTGAATTCAAAGCTCTGTTGTTAGGCATTGAGAACGCCCTTAATCTTGGTTGTAGTCACCTTTCAGTTTTCAAAAATTCTGAGCTTGTTGTGAACCTGATACATAAGACATGCTCTCCTAGCGACATGCTGATGGAACAATACTCCCAAACTGTCTGGGCACTGGTCTTGAACCTTCTATATTTCAACATCACTCATGTTAAGAGGGAGTTGAATTTAATAGCTGATCGGTTAACTGTCTTTGCAGCCTCTCCCGCTCAACAACTCTTGCCTCGTTGTCCTGATTGTGATTTCCAATCTCTGCATCGTCCATACATTTCTGAAAATGAATAATTCTAGAAGGCCATCCCTAACGATGAGAGAATTTGTGTTGTCATTCAAAATGAACCTCTTGATCCTGAGGAAGTTATATCTACATAAAATAATGAGATTCTTGAGGGCTTGACTCCTCTTGAGAGTTTGTTTTCCTTGAGTGTTGTAGGCAATAAAGAAAAACAAAAAGAAGAGGAGTTACAGAAGAAGGTGATTGAAACCATCATCCTGAACATTAGGACATTTGAACCTTCGACCAATGTTAAAATAAAGGTCCAATGTTCTGGTAAAGAAGAGATGAGGTCCATCAGACTACTTGGTGAATCTCAAAAGGTTTTTGCTTGGTCTTATGAGGATCTTCGTGGTTTTGATCCTGGTCTTATTCAACATATCATGAAACTAGCTAGGCAAAAACAAGAATCTGTTAATTCTGCACCGGAAGCACCCTTTCGAAGGGATTTGAGAGATTTCTTAAGGGCTGGAATGTTTTTTTCATTCCACCTTGAATGGGTCTCAATTTGGAAATCAACCATGGGGACCACTGGTAATATCAAAACTTGCATTATTCTTCAAACTTTCAGGCAAGCGATTATGAGAAATCCCGTTTCCCCTCTCAATATTGAAATGTTTTTGCAACAGGTTGTAGAGTCACAGTTAAGACCCTTACTTGACAATTTGTTTGGCTACAATAAAATCAAAGTAAAAGCGGAAAAAGTTCACAAATCCACTTTCATTACTAATTGCGATACCATGCCACACAAATGACTTCTTTTTATCTTACTTGATACAGGTACTGCTTTTAAAAAAACTATGCACATGACTCTCGATGAATTGGTCAGTCTCCATCTCTATCTTGATGAGATAATCGTGCGTGTCAAGGGAATGATGATTACATCAGATTTCCAAGTGATCGATCCTTTCCAAATTGCTTTTGTCCTGGGTACTAATTCTTATATCTCAAAATATTTACAGGAGCAATTGTTTCCCTACATCACTAACAACCCTCACTTGAAATATTGTGAGGAACCAACATGAAAAGTTCTAATGCTGTCTGGATTTTGCTGTATACTAGTAGATTAGCTATGCTTTCAATTTTTGTGCTTCTTTTCTTGCTTTTCAATAATTTGATTTCTGCTTTCCAAGTTGAGTTTTTTTTTTACCTGTTGCACTTCATTTTTGTCTTTTATTGTTGTTGTTTTAGTTCTGCATTTTACTTCTGTCATGTTTTGGTTTCTTCTTATCTTATTTTGGTCAAATAGGATGTTGGATCAATTTTCCCACAATGACACTCCTGCAAAGCATTGTTAGTTAATAACAATCAATCTTGCATAGATGTTATGATGCTCCTCTGAAGGACCCTTGAAATTGTTACATTTTTTCCGTTGTTGTCTTGTAAATAATTGACTGTCTCCCGCTTCTTCTTGCCATTTCTTCATCGATCGAGATTTTAAGAGAAAGCCTATAAGTTTTCATCCTTGAAAGTAGAGAGAAGATTCTAATCAAATGATTATGCATACAATGGTAAAACCCCTCATACTTAACACTTTTCATGAATTATTCCCAAATTCCTGGTCATCTTTCCATTAAATCTGCTCACTTCCCCCTGTTGCATAATCATCCGAGTTATGTCTTCTTGACCTGCTGTTTTGGTCCACGAAACCATGAGTCTTGAGTTCTAAATCTGTTGGAAACAAATTTTCCCTGTGGAGTTGCCAGTTTGTTGATGATTAAAGACGTCAACGTAGTTTTCGCCCGCAAAGTGTTGCTAAAGCCTATTATTATAAAACTAAATAATACTAGTAAGTGGGACCCCCTTGAACTATTGAAGATCATATCTGCTCATTTTTTATGTTGTGATGATGTGAAACTAGGTTTAAGTTGGTTGATGAGATATTGTTGTTGTTGGTATAAGTTGGGTTTTTGAAATATTGATTCTTCATGTTACTATAGCCTATGATATTCATTAGTGTTATTGCTAAGTGTTCTTATCCCACCTACACAACAAACACATTAGTGAAATTCCATGAAGGGCAGTTTTGAGAAAGATAAAAATATTAAATATACGATTTTATCATGCCACATACAAACAAGTGGAAGGAAATAGGGAGAAATATAACAATTGAAAAGGTGAAGGGCTTAATAACTATCCTATGTACTAGACTATATGCTTGAAAGACTTAATGGTTATGGTAAATCATAGCTATCATTTTAATGGATATACGATTCAATTAATTTATGTGGTCGATATACATATGGTATCTTGGATAATGGGGTGTTGGTGGCTCATTTGACAAAGTAATGAACATTGATGGTTATGTGATTTTTGTTGAGTTATATGATGTGAAATGAGATATGGTGATCGTGCTACTGGATTTTAATGTGGTGATGGTTTTGATACATGTTTGATTAATCGTGTTAATGGGGAATTGTTGGCATGTACTGTTGAGTAAATGAGATGTGGGTGGAGGCGACGTGCATTTACTGCACATCACCTTTACTCTTCCCGTTGGCCACCACCCTAGTCGGGCTATTGTTCGATCTTGTTGTTGTGTTTATGCTCTGAAATTTTAGTAGGGTGGAACCTATCGGCCAACTCTCGTTTTAAGGAATTCAATTAACATGTATGTCCTTTTTTTGGCCATTCTTGACTTCACTATGGTTATGAAATGATTACTGGCTCAGGTGTATGGGTTTTTGTTTTTCCTAAGCGTTGCAACTGTGTGAAATTTTGGTGTTTGAATGAAAAATGGATGGTTCTTCCTGTAATATTTTTGAGTTAGTAGAGGTTATCAGTCTTCCTGGTGATAACTCTCTATTACTACTACTGGTTTAGTTGAAGGTTTTTTGTTAATTCTTGGGTGGATAACTATCTTCATGCATTGTCACTATATCCAGTCTCTAGCTTTCATGGGTTTAATGGTTGGAGGTTTTCTGTGTCAGTATGTTTTGTTCACTTCGTCATTGGTTGATTGCACCACCAGGGGTCGCGAAATGAGGTTTTTGCTCTTCCTCAACCATGTCTTCACCTCTGTGCTTTGTCTGTTGACTGAAGAGCATGAGGGTTATACCCTGCGTGCATCTAAAAACCTTTTCCAGGCCAGACTAGAGCCCTACCTTTTAGTTATGGCCTCTGTCATGAATTTGTGCCTGACCATGAATGAGTCGTGGTCCTTCTTGTATTCACTGTGACTTCAGAGGTTTCACCATTACGATGAGTGGTTATGCTCTCCCTATGTTGGCTATAGGATGAACCTTAAACCCTCCAGTCTGAAGATTAATAGAGAGGAATAGCCTAGCCTGTTGGTTTTGCGACTTGGTTATGGTTGATGGGTGGTATACTTGTCGACTTCTGAGCATAGGCTTGACTAGTTTCTCATATGATAGTCGTGTTGGTTGGTATATGGTTACTGACTTTGTTATAATAGTGGTAAACCCTACTTTTCCATGTGAATTTTCAAAGTACACAACCACTCTCCTTATGTTAACAAATCAATATGGTAAATGGAGAAGGCCTCCGCCCCGATTTGATTAGATGCATGAGTGTGCCTAGTTGCCACAACTTGTTAGGGTGATTGATTTTTTATGACAGTGGGAAATTCTTTGGTTAATACATAGTCACTGGTATTTTCACTGAGAATCATTTGGGCGATTAGCTAGCATTGGTTACAAGGACTTGATATTGCTCACACATATCACGTATGTGCATGGTGCTTTTGCAAATGAATTAATGGGCATGGTAACTGTGCTCTTCTTTGGGCCAAATGACTATTGAGTTGGATCACTGTAGAGATTTTTTCGACTGCGTCTTTATATTTGTTCGACTGTGTAAACTTGGGTTACACAACATAGTTCATTACAGTGTGATTAGATCACAACAATATTATATTTAATCGATGTCTCGGAATGATGGATGAGTTATTGGAATGGCTGCATATTGTTTTTGTTGAATGGAGATGTTGCCTCATTGTGTTTTTTGGCTGCGCACTGTGTATAACATAGATGGTTTCACACTCAGAATTACCCACATAGTTTTGAGAACGATTGGTTGCAACCCAATCATTTGTTGATAGAGGCTTGTTGTTAGCACCTCCTCGGTTGGCTTGGTGGTCTGTTTTTTTTTTCCAGTCACATTCGATCAGGCTTGCATAGTGATGGATTTACACTTGCATGATTGAATTATTTGGCACATATCTTGTGTTGGGTGGTGGCTATTTTCTGTTTAATTGTCAATTTAGGTTTCGACAATTTGATCTGGTTTTGGGTGTCTGTCCTTATTTATTTAACAAATGTCATTGCATTCAAATGACATACCCGATAGAGATGATACTGTGACTTTGTTATTATTGTTGGAAATATGAATTGGGTATATTTGTTGATTATAGGGAGTAGTTGATTTTTAATGGTTATAGATTGGAAATGGGTACTGTTCGAATTTTTTTATAAAATGCAAAGAAATGAAAGGAACAAAACCCGCTACAAATTGTGTGGAATACATACTATCTCATGGTGACACTGTCTTGGGTATTTGATTAATGAACAAAGAAATAATTGAATGCACATGAATTATTATTTTGTCAAATGATTGTTGGTTGATGCATCTTCTTTCACATAATGTTATGGATCACTTAATTAATTTCATGAACAGTAATCATCCTTCCTTCCTTCCTTTATTTCACTTTCCGTTAATTACAAACCCCGTCACCTACCATATTCCTTTTTCACTCCCTATTATGAGATTAATTATAGTCAAGAGAATTTCTGTGTTAAAATGGATGAAAGTGGCAGTGTCTTGTGTGGATTGCAGTGAGGTTTTATTGGTTTTCTTTACATTTGATTGTTGTTGTCATTGAGAAGTGACCATGCTTCTCCCCTTTCATTATATCATATTTTTTCTCAATACAAACCCTTCACATATCCCAGAACCCTGTTTCACCCTCCTGCTCATTAATTAATGGTAAAACAATTTGTATGGATTGGATTGCATGAGTCTGATACATTCTGATCCAAATCTATTTCATATTTTTAAGAGTTGTCATGTATGGTTATTTAAAAGACTATTTGCTAATCGATCATGCATGTAGGATGATTTTTTTCAGTAGAGGAAGCTATGGCCAAGGAAACAAAGGTAGAGGTAATTGGAACTGTGGCCCAAGAAGGCCCTGGTTCTCCATATATTTTGACGTTGATTCATAAGAGCTTGGTCAATTGTTTCATGCCAGATTCTTTAATTGGATTGGGTAGGGAATAGTCCAACCTAGGCCCGAAAGGCCTCCTTTCCAAGCACCACAAGCCCACGACATCCCTGTACCTCCTCATGTCTCCTTACAACCTAAGGTCCCTGAAAATGATGGATGGCAGGAGATTGTCCACCCGACAGTCTCCCAACATCATGGCTGGCCCAATTTGTCTTTGCCTCCTCCTCCGCCTTTGAACCCCATTGTCGAAGCTGCCCATAACCACTCGCCAGTGAAATCTTCCCATCCTAGTAAGAGATTGAAGACTGAAACCCACCATGCACTTGATAAAGGAAAATCCATAGCTACCCCTTCCTCACCCTCCAATGACTCTGACAAATCCGTGTCTTCCTAGATGCATTTGAGGGATGATTGTTCCCACGTGAGCAATGAGATTAACCCTAAAGGCTCTGCACAACCTAAGGCAAATTCAAAAAAATCAAGTGGTGTCAGCAACAACCAAGGAAAGGTTGCATCTCAGATTGGGAAATATGGCTTTTGAGTTTTATGTTATCTAGTGTTTTATGACAGTTGATTTCATGGATATTTGCACAACATGTTTATTTTGGACATATGAGTATTATTTTTGAAATAATTTTAAATTTCATGAGTTTTAATTGCCAAAAGTGAATATGTTGATGGGAGGCACAAGGAGGTGTGTTTTTATTAACTAATGGTTATGTTATGATTGTTATAATTATTATGAACTAAAGGGAGTTACAAGGGGTCCCACCTACTAGTTATTATTTATTTATGACCCTTATTATAATTATTACTTTTCCCCCTAACTAAAGTTACTTGATTCTTTAAATTAAATTAACTAATGAGTTGGTTCAACTACTTCAACCAATTCTCATTTGTTAAAAGCAAAAGGAAAGGGAGGAACAAGAGGAGGATAGAAGTAGAAGAATGCTAAGGTTTTCTCTTTGAGTTTATGTTGAGATAGTTCAGTTTTCATTCATTCATATATTTATCACAACCTAATTATCTTTTATGATAGCAGGGTCTTATTGTAGACAAAAATATTCAGGGATGAATCAAATCATTCAGACACTTGTTCGTCAGAGGTGTTGATCTATCTTTGATAGTCTGTGTAGACTTGTCTGTTTGTGAATTAATTTTCATGACTGATAAAGGCTATTGTGCATAGTCGAGTGGGAAACAATCTGTGGCAAGTTGATCCAGCTTTTAGAGTTCAGTTTTGGTTTTCTGTCAGAGGTCCTTTTGTATGTTCCATCGGGGATGTCTAAGTTTGACTTTGGTCCAAGATTTCTGTATGAGATTTTGTAAAGAAAATGACTCTTTGGTGAATTGGAATGAAATAAA
>SNQJ01S0189145.1:0-18260 GCA_010110895.2 Picea sitchensis | reverse complement strand
CATCCAAGAACAATGGGAAGCTAGACAGAGACAGTTAAGGAACCAACTGTGATCTCGCTTTCCATTAAGCTAGTCTTTTTACCCTTTAATTATCTCTACCTTTTCGGATGCCTTGATGGTATACTTTAGAGCCTTAAAGTATAAACTCATGAACAACATAGCCCAAAGTTGGGTGAACCACATTAACCTCCGTGTCTCTACATGTGTGTTTTTGGTGACTGTCTATGAATAATATGTTATGCATGTTGGAATAGATTTGTTTATAGTATGGTTTTTGCATAGTATTTATGGATGTTATGGTGAATGGTTTACATTGCAACTTGTGTCACGATGATAATTCAATAGATAATTTATTAAGTAATTTAAGAATAACAGACACAGGATAATGCACATAGAGTAAATAAGTAATGATGAATATGTCAATGGCCTCTAATCCCCTTACACCTACAGAAACTTGGTTCCTGTAGTCCCAGTAGATACTTCGGGTGAGACTTCTCCTTTGTGCAGGTGATGTCGAAAGGGTCGATATATAAAGGATTTTTTTGGTTAGATAACTTGAACATATGGTCTTACAATCATGCACCAACAATTAGTTATGAACATATCCAAGAAAATTTTCAAGAAGATATAGTCTCTAGAGATCAAAATAATAACTATGATCAAGATATTGTTTTCTCTTTCCTTGAGGATTGGTGAGAAGAGTTTCAAGTGATTCTTGAATCCTTATAGATACAAAGAATATGTTTGATATTTTTGAAGGGATGTTGGTTATACACTATTTTTTTCTCTTTATTTTGATTATCATAAAGTCATTAGTATAGATGAAAAACAAAGCTTTGTTGAAAAATTCCTCTATGATCTTAAACAAAGCCTTGATTCTGAAGTACAACAAGAAATGCAGTAGAAGTTTTAACTATCCATTAAGTACAAATGCACATACCTTTTGAAGAGGAACATTAAAATAGAATCTGCTGTAATAAATCCTATCTCTGAATTTGTTTCAAATTAAATAAATATTAATGTATTTTTTATGAGGATTTATATATATTTTTTCCTCCATGATGAAAATATATATATCAGCAAAAGAAAGAAACAAAGGTTCATACAATATAAATAAGTATAGTATTGATCATGAATTGACATTACAACAAATTAACATAACAGTTTGTGATGATTATGAAGATGAAAACTTATGGCATATCTTTGGTAATAAGTGTAAAAACGTTAATAATTTTTTTCATGAATTATTATTAAGCATATCCTACTCAAGAGTTGGTTCAAGAAACAAAAGAGAATTTCACTACAGTAGGATACTTAATAAAGAAAATGCCCATCAACTTGAGTCCGTGATATGCATTTAATTTAATTAGACCTATTTATCATGAATGAGTCTTTAAAGAATGGTTCTACTTATAAGGATAATGGAAATAATATTGTTGAAAATGTATTTCAAGATGTGCATCACGATTATTCTCATATTGACATTATTTTTCATAATTTACATGAAGACTTAAGTTCTAAAAATAAACTAAGAACATTTATAATGTTGAATTGTTCAATAAATAATTGAAGAAGAACATAAACAAGAAACTTTGTCTAAGAATAGGCATATTTTTGAACCTGTAATTACTAATTTTTCAAATGTTGATCTACTACCTTCTTTTCTTGAGAATAAAAGTCACACTCACTCACTGAACTTGAGGAGCTTCTTAGGCCTCACACCAATTTCCTCAGCGAGTTCATGTTTGTATTCTCTCATATCTCATGGGCCCTTAGCCAAGTAACGGGGGGAAGTAAGGCCAAATTTGTGTGGGGCATGTCCCAACAACAAACCTTGATGACTTGAAGAAGTGTTTATGCTCATCCGGTACTCATTTACGGACCTACATCATCCACTTGAGATCGAGGCATATGCTTCATACTATGTTGTAGGCGTCATTCTCACTCAACATGACCACTTATGGCATATCATGGTGAGACACTATCGAGGATGTTGTCTGTAGGTACCCTACTTATGACAAAGAAATGCTTACTCCATTGTGCAAGCCCCTGCTGCTTCATGGAGACATTACATTCTTAGGAAGGAGACAATCATCCACACACTAATCACAAGCCACTAAGTTCATACAGAGCCAAGGAAAAGACTGCAGAATGGCCATGCATTAGAAGTGGTCAACATACTTTAACAATTCCACCTCAACATAGTGTATAAAACAAGAAGTACCAAGCCTGAGGTTTGTTGGTGCCTCCGGCCCACCTCCCGGTTCTGCGGCACTCACCACGGTGCTAGACTCTGCGACCATGAGACTCCATATGGCCCCAACTCTCAGGCAGGACCACGACTTCCTCCACCACCTACACCAAATGTTGAAACCAACTTAGTGGTGCAGCTAATTTTCATCTTCAAGATGGGTTTTTGTGCTTTCTGGGCCATCTCTACGTTCCAACAAGAGAGCGATCAAAGCTTATTTGGGAATCTCACTAAAGAGTCGGGGTGGGGACGCTTTGGTGTCAAAGCGGCGATTAGCTGATCTTTGCTGGCGGCGAGAACTTGACGGGGATGGCCATTAGAGTATATCGGTCTGCATCATCGCTCTATTATAAATAGACCACTAAGAAACAAGGCTTATACACCCCTCTTCATAACCCTAACAAGCCAGCAGGAATCCATCTCAATGGACTACATGTCGGACCTCCAATCCACCAAGAGGAAATGACGTGTTTTGTGGTTGTTGATGCTTTTCAAGATGGTGATTCTAGTCATATGCAAGAAGAACATCACGTGAAATAGCGCCAAGATTTCTTTGAGCAGTGGCGTTTTGGGATCCCATAAACCATTATCATAGACGTGACAATGGTTGCTCAGCTCGATACGAGGCCGAACCTACGGTCAACTGCTTTGGATGCCAGGCTCCCACCAAATCCACTACCTTCCACCCCCAAAAATATATCCAAACTAAGATTCTCAATTGGAGTAGTCAGTACATATCTACGTCATGTACAATTCTGAAATCCCTACACATGGGATGAGAGTCTTCCCTATGTCGACGCCAAAGCACAACCAAGCCATTACATAGTTCAATTGGCCACAACCCCTTTCGGTGGGGTTTGGATTCCAACCAATGGGTCCCACAGATGTTGCACTACCCACAGCGACCACCTGGTCATCCTCCCTACTCACTAGAGGTAACCAAAGCCACTAGTTTCATTGAGAAAATTCAACACATAATCCAACAGGTCCAGGAGATTTCTACGGAAAGTCTAATTCAAATTACAAGCGGTGTCACTATGATCAATATCGGGTTCCACATAAGTTTCGGTGGGCGACAAAGTTGGTTGCATTTGCGGAAATATAGCATATACAGGGGCCCCATCGGGAAGCTTTGACCACTTCGATATGGGCATTACACCGTCACCAAGGTTGTAGGTGACAATGATTTTTAGCTGTATTCCCACCCCCTTCCTTGAATTACGCACCTTGTGTTCAACGTGGATCTCCTTGACCTTATTTCCCACCATTGTTGGACACCTCGGAGATAGCAAAAAAATTGACACCAACAGAGATCAAACCTGACTACATTCAATAGGCATAGAGTGATCACATTGTGGACACGGTCAAGGGCACTTTCGACAACCGTGATCCAGCACATCGAGGAGTGCGATCAAAGCAAGGCAACTCCCCGCACCAAGGCAAATTAGCTCACCACGGAGCCAAATTGCGTAATTTTCCTCATCTGATGGGGAAACTCAGCGCAATGGAGACCATTGTTTCCTAAGGAGGGATGATTGATCTAGGTGGATATGGTGGCCACCCAACTATTCCACTATATAGAAATACAATTTTCCACCCATAGCGTTTTCGACTTGATTTTGGTTCGAAGCAGCCAGGAGGTGTTTGGGGCCCTAAGCGGCGTTACGGGGATTTGAGTCCCAAAGGGATTTTTTCTTTGGCGGTAAAGAGTGGTACTGCTGGTTAGATCTTTCCAGGCTATCATTATTAATCTAAAGCGGAGATCATATGCAAAATTCACGACCGGAAGTTGATGTACTAACTTACCCAAATGGGACTACACATGACTTTTGGCACTTCATCTCCCTAGGGTTAGGTTTTTTGGATGTCTAGGGTTTTGACATTTCCTTTTTTATTGTCAAAAGGCCTTCAAACCTCATTGTAACCATCTTCTTGAATGGCTTGCCAACCGTCCACATCTCTTCTTAGAGATGAAATTAGCCCACCATTCACAAGAAGCTTGTTTTCCGCTACATTTTCTAGTTTCATCTTATTTCCTTTATTCAATAGAAAACCAATTTCTTGTATCTTTGTTTTGTTCAAAATAATATTTTAATAATATATATTCATTACGTTCTTCTCATAAAATCCAAATGGAGTTAAATAGATTAGGAATTTGTGTACATAAATAAGCTTTTTGCAAAACAATCATATAGTTGTTTGATTGTATATACTTTAGGGTTTTTGAATTTACTTTTTAATGAACATAATTAGGTTTAAAATATATATATATATATATATATAGAGAGGAGATAGATGCAAACTTTCTCTCATCATCTATAAGTCTTAGTTTCAATGATATCATGAAGGGATGACTATATCCTAAAATTATATTTTGATGATGAGGTTGGTAAACATCTTTAAAATATTACTTTTCCTCATGATTAGGTTGAAAGACATGTTATTTTTGTAATCATTTCCGTAGGAGTTGGTTGGGTTGTCAAATTTCAAAACTACTCATCTTAACTTACTTGAGCTTCCATACCCACATAGAATTAAAGGATGATTGGTCTATGTGGAGAGATAATGTTAATGTTGTGGTGGATGGACATATTAAAATGGGTATACTTTATTATGTGAGCATATCCAATTCATATTCACTAACATGCAACATCCATTTGTGTTTTAAAACATATTGATTTCCCCCATCTCAACATGCTTATAGCATAAATAAAAGTTAAAACAAAAAAAAGTGGAGATGGTGAAGGAAGTAGAATTGGAAATGTAAGTATCTTGACGGGGATATGGATGGTCCGCAGGGTGGTCGAACAAGGCATGTATGATGCGAGGGGTGGAGTACACCATAGGCTATGGATGCTTTTTGGGTGGGAATTTAGCAACACTGGAAGACAATAGAGGGTGCTCATATGTATCTTTACATTTATACTCCATCATTAGAAGTCCCCTCAGACTTAGCCCTATTTCAACATGTTTTATTATGGCATTGGTAAATGAACCCCATCAATCATTGCTTTGAAAAACTATAGATTTGACCTTCAAGCCTAACCTATTGTGTCTTATTACTCTAAGAGCATCCTAACTATTTGAAAATGAAGAGGAAACATAACATCTTCACAACTCCAACTCATTTTTTGAGGTACTATTAGATCTTAGGTTATCATCAACTTTATCACTTTCATATAGATTCATTAATATTAATATTGACAGAGAAATGGTTTATGTTCTTGCTTATGCACTTTATTTCATTCATTGTGATTTTATTCTCTTGCATTAGGGTCTATTTTTTTACATCAGAGTTTTTGTCTCTTTTCCTTGTAAATGACTTAGAAATTATTCAAAATAAAAGAAGAGTTATTTTCATTGAGAATAATAAGAATCATTTTGTCTCTTTTCCTTATAAATGACTTAGAAATTGTTCAAAATAATAGAAGAGTTATTTTCATTGAGGATAATAAGAATCATTTCTTGGGTTTGAAAGAAAAATCTGATTTATAGTTTGATAGGGATCCTTATTGTGCTACTATATTTGTATATGTTAACAATCTTTTCTATCAAACACTGAACATATTTGACTAATCGTTTGGTTTCTATGGAATATTCTCCAGCTAGATCATTAATCATTTTAGGTTCACATAAGTCAAAAACATAACTCACATGTTTGTTGCACACATGCAAATCTGAGATTTTTCCTTGGATAATAACAAACATTTGTATGAGTTTATGCGATGAGTTGGAATATTGATAGCTATCAAACATGAGTTGTTATTATTCTTATTTTAATACAATGTTTTTACTATGTTTGTATCTAACCATTACTCCTTTTATTTATTTGGGAATGTATATAGATATTATTAGTCTGTTCTTTAAATGATACATATATTCGACTAATTTTTGTTGCTTGCAGAAGAATGTTTCCAACATATTTGAGGCTTTTGTAGGTACCAACTCATGGAACATGAAGGTGGTTCTTTAGAAAAGGATGTGATAAAAAACGAAGAATTGATTTCAGAATGATAAGTAACTCAATTTCCCAATAATATAAGGCACATATCTATGATTCTTGATGCCTCACTAGGAAACACCATCCCCAATTGGAACCAGATGTTGTAACTTAAAATGTTCCTTTGATTTTTTTTCAATTTTTTAATATTTATTCAATTCTTGCATTTGATTTCTATTTTATTTATCTTAAAGTGTCCTTCAATCTTTGGTTCATCAATCCTTCACTATTATTCTATAATCCCTTGATCCACCATTTCAATTTTATTTATTTTTATTTAATTTTATTTAATTTTATTTATCATTGATTATAACATATAAACTACCCTTTATCCCATGTATTGTTCTAAACTTAAAACATTGTTTTATGAGATTTATTTAGACCATGGTTAAACTCATTTACCTTTGTATTACGCTCTAGCCAACCTTCACAATGAGCTTCAAGGAACCTTCCATGATGTGAATATTTTTGACCTTCTTGCCCATTGTGTCTCCCTTAGAATTCAATAAATTATAGTAGATGACCAATAGCAAACATTTGCTTTTAGGTGGAGCTCAGTGGTCCCTTGCTCTTTTTGTGGACTCGACCAATGCTCTCGACCGCCCTTAAGTGAACTATTGCAGGAAGCGGGTGGAGTTTCACGATCATGTTGACTCCCTGGAAAAAAGACTACCGTCTTTTCCCTCCAAAACCTTTTTAAACTGCCCTTCCTCTTCCTCGGTTGAACCAGTACGTTTGGATCTCATCCATGCAGCAGTTGCTCCCTCTCCCAGTTCTTCTCCTCCACCTTGCAGCGAACTCCCTCTCTTGTCCTAGTAGAATTTCCTCCCAGGTTGTTCACTTACGATTCCCTCACTTTAGGAGTGGCATCCACAGTGTGAGTGCATAAGGTGTGGAAATCAAACAAGAAACAGGGCGGTTGGTTTTGGGGCTGATGGAGTGGAGCTTAGAAGATCTACGCAAGAGATGTCTCTCAATGCCACAGTTGGTGCATTATTTCACTTCTAAAAGTATGAGCCAATCCTTTGAGAGGTGGATAAAAACACGGTGGTCCCTAGATCTTAGGCTACACCCCTGAGATTTTTTACCTTACTAAAGGTTGGTTAGGGTTCCTTTGCAGATCTCTTGAAGATGCCTCTCTGTTATTATCCTCGTTTTGGGTCATTGGGGAAGCAACCTCATGCTTAAGAGTTGGCGTTTGGCTTTCAACCCAGAATCCGACTACTTTCAGCTCAAACACCTTTGGGTGTTTCTCCCGGTCCTTCCACTCCACTTCTAGAATAGCGAAGCCTTCAGAGCTAATGATGGTAACTCTTAGGAAGTTCATGGTGCCTTGATCTCTTGTCTCTCCACAGGGCTCCTCGAGGAAGATGGGAGGGTACTGGTTGAGATAGACATGCTCCTATTTGAATGCGGGAAAATCTGGAGATGGAACCGGAGGACAAAAGACACTCTGATTCACGGACTATCCTGGTCTGCCTTTGGCTGCAACCTCTGTGGCCGGCCCATCTGCTTGAACTTGCCTGGCGTAAGTCCACGGACCAAAATTCAGGGAAGATGGCACCGCATCTCAATCCCTGATTACATGGGGCGTTGATCCCTTCGCCTGAGTCCTTTCTCACCCCTGACCCGCCCTCCCCACCCCTACCTAGACAACCAGAGCCATTGACGACTAAACTATTTTATCTTTTCCCCTCACTCTTTAACTCTCTCACAGCTGCCGAAAAGGATTCCATCAACCGTTCTTCTTGGCTATCTTCCCACCGATCTACTTCCCTCCCTTTTGAAGTTGATGGCTCTGACCCTCCCCACAATAGCAGAGCTCTACCACTTGATAACTCACTATAATGAGCTACTAATGCTTCCTGACTCCTATCCCCTCTCCCCCCTTCCACACCCCCAGGCCTCCCAACCCAACATCCAACATAGCTCATCTTCCCAGGGTGCACCCCTCTTACCAGGTCGCCTCGGCCTACCGGCGCATTTCCTTCTTTTACCACTAACCGCCGGTTTTAACAGTTCCTCCCACAGCATGGAGCCTTTGGCTTCGATGGCGAGAGGGATACTACGCTACAGGCCCCGGGAGTTCCTCGCCTCCACCCTTTAATCCTGAAACTTCCACTCTGTTACCTATCTACCGGGGAAATGAGCTCATCTCACAATCCTCGGTTGTTGGTACCTCTTCTACCCATCATTCAGACAATGATCAAAAATCATTTGCTTGGTCGCGTGGCATGGGAGTAGATCTCTCTCCACTTCAAACGAGAAGCTCCAGAAAGAATTTCAAATTACTCACTAGCGACTCCAATCCGAACACACTTGATGGTAAGGCCCTTAGAGATTTGAAGGCCATAGCTTCAGTTCCAAAAATAATGATTGTTCTCTCTCTTAAACTTACGAGATCCGAGAGGGCATCCTAAAAGGAAATGCTTCCTTAGTGAATCACCGAGGAACACTAATCCATTATGTCATTTTTCTACAGGAGGCGCTCTCGTCTGAGAAAAAGTCCAGAGATTTCTTGCACTCCTTCCGCTCTTCTTGGGTCTCAGCGGCCGTTAACTCCATTGGCAATTTTGGTGGCTTGCTAGTGGCTTGGGACCCCGGTTTCTTTGACTTGGCTCCCTTCTTGACTTGTGGTGGCTTATTGTTGGTAGGCCATTGCTTAGCTACCAACCAGGAGCTGGCATTCTTAAACATATATGGCCCCTATCAGGACAAACTTCATTTCTGGACTCTTCTTGCAAACAATGGGATTCTGTCCATCCCCAACCTCATCCTTGGAGGTGACTTAAACATCACACTCATGATTATGTAGGTGGTTTCCTTGCCTGGACCAAGGTGACTTTTAGAGACATATTCCAATAACCTCATAAGATATTCTGTAGGCCAGGACTATCCCCTTAGGCGTAGGAGATCGAGGAGATGAGGCTATGCAAAGAAAGAGACATTAAACTTTTAATATCGATAGTTACATGTCCTCCACGGTAGCCTGGTACGTTGACTTCTTTTGGACCGTATTACCCATTATCATAAAATTTGAATCTTCTCCTCGGTAACTCTTACCTTCATTCAATCATCACTGGCTTGCATGCGTTGACTATTCCGATCTTGTGCACTCTGTGCGACGGACGACCTTTCTAAAGAGTAATCCCAAGCGGGAATTGGCCAGGAATTATTAAACACGAACTTCAAGATCCTAGAGCAAAGCGTAGAAGGAATTGGATGACCCTTTAAACGGCATTGATGCAGGATTAATGAAATCTCATTTCCCTATCAACCTCGCCAACATGGTTAAGGACTTGATGCTTTAAAGATGCTTGGGAGGGCAGAGCTCACGATGCAGCAGAGGAAGCGAAATTTGGAGGCTCAAGGCCCGGCGACCAAGCAAGTGGGGACTCAATACCAAATTACTTTCCACAACCCTGGCAAACCACAGCAGAAACAAAAACATATTTGATCGAACAGGAAGTGATTGCAATGAGACGCTCGAGGAATGAAGGCCATAATGATCAAAGTGGAATTTTGTCACCCTGTTACAGGTAAGCTCTTCAGAAACCAGCGAGGGTCAGAATTTTCTTGAAAGTTACCAACTGCATTATATATCCGAAGCTGGTATGACCCAACTGAAGCGTCCGACCCTCTATAGTAGTCGCCAGCCGGGAACTCAGGATATTGATTCACTTCAAAGAAGTTGGGAACTGGAAGCGGTAGGGCCGAGCTTAATTCTTCTCCTTTTTCTTAGATCCGCGTTAGGCCAAATCTCCCCAACATGGTGGAGTTTTCGCATCAAAGGGTAAGGTTCAAAGTCTTAACTCCACCTTCCACGGGTATTAATCAGGAAGGAGAATCAATCATCACTTTCAAATGACTTTAGACCGATCTCAGCATTTATCTTATTTACAAGATAGTTTCAAAAGTTATCTCAAATCGGATGAAGCCATTTCTGGAAAGGAGTCTTCGGCGGTGAAGCGGCTCTGGTTTTAAAAGGTAGAAGAATACAAGATTCCGTTTGTTCTGCGGGTATCCACACTCCACTTAAAATAGAAAATCACAGAGGCATTGATTTTGAAAATTGACCTCAAAAAGGCTTTCGACAGTATAGATTGGGATTTCTTGAGACTTATCCTTCACTCGGTGGGATTTGGCATCAATTTCACGGACTAGATTATGTCCTGCGTCACTAGTGCTAACTACGATTAACACAAATTAGCGGGGAGGCAAATCAAGACTTTAAGCTAAAGAGTGGAAGGGGGGCTTCGTCAAGGATGCCCACTCTCACCTCACCTCTTCATTCTTCTCATGGATAGCCTTAGTCTTCTCCTTGCAAAACCCATCTCCGAACACTGAATATCGGGTATTAAGGTTTCAAGGCTCATCGGGATGGTTCACCTCATGTTCGTTGAAGACATTCTCCTAATGTCAAAGGCTGACCTTCCGGAGTGGCTGACGATCTTGGAGGTACTACAACTATTTTGCTCAGTCTCGGGTCTGTCCATAAACCCCCTTAAATCCACTATACACTACTGGGGCTTAACCAAAGCCGAGCTCTTGCCACTCAAAAACTACATCCCTTTTACATTCATTGATTTAAAGGAAGGCTTCATTTACCTGGGTTTCAGACTGAAAGAAGGAGTCTCTTCTTCTGCTGATTGGTACTGGTTAGTTGCTTTATTCGAAAGGAGAATAGGCTTTTGCGTTAATAAGTGGTTGTCCCTGGGTGGGTGTTTCATTATTGTCAAATCGGTGCTTGAAGGCATTGTTGTCTATTGGATGACACTTGAGCGGATCCCTAACAAAATAATCATTTTGCTTCGTAGAATCTCTTTCAATTTCCTGTGGAACAATCTCACCCGAGGCGTGAACTTGTGCGAAATTTGAAGTGCTTGGCTAGGCCCCAAAGGCGGGGTTTAGAGGCTCAAGAAACCTCTCTATCTTCAGCTCGGCGCTCGGCTTGTTCTTTACGGAGTTGTCACACATGGCATCACGGCACCGGGTCATTATGGACAAATATCTTGGCTCCCTTCCTCTTCTCCCTTTGCTTCAGAAGTTTACTCTTGAACAGAGACGGGCTTCACCCATTTGGAAGGGTCTACTCTCTGCCTTGCCGGTGATTTTACATTAGCTTCGTTGGAAACCCGGATCGGGTACCGAGATTTCTCTTGGGAGGGATAAAATTCTTGGCTTGGAAAATCTCTCGATCCTCTCGTCCCAACTCAGATCACAGCTTTCTTCTCAAAATTTCCGATACCTAGCATAGATGAGAGTGGTCGCTTGCGCCCTCCACCTCCTCGACCTTTGGCTTCATAGCAGTACACTACAGCTCCGGGGTCCATTGGCCTTGGAATGGGGCGCCTTTACCTCGGCTTTAAAATCGACAGGTATCTCTCTCCGGAACACGCGTGACACTCTCCTGTGGGTCGGAGGTGATGCCTCGGGCATCCTCACAGTAAAAAACGCCTATGAGGCCCTCCTTCAACCACATGCCATCGATTCAGATACACCATGGCTTCAACAGATCTGGAAGTGGTCTTTACCACTCAAGCTTCAACTATTTATTTGGCTATGCGTAAAGGATAGGGCGCTCACTTGGGAGGCACTCCGTAGGCGTGGCTGGCAGGGGCCAAGGATTTTCCCCCTTTGCAAACAAGCCACTGAAGACATACATCACCTTCTGATACACTGTGCTTTCTCAATTAATCTTTGGAATCTTTTATCTCACCATTTCTCTCTTCAGCTGGCCTGGAATGGCGTCTCCTTCTCCGATTGCCTCTCATCTTGGCTATCGGACGGTCGATAATAAATTCTAACCTTGTACAATATCTCATAAGTGAGTATGTAGAAGAATAGAAAAGATACAATGGCAAATACAAACATTACGATTTTTCACTGGAAATTAGCCGGAGAAAACCGGTATATATTATATTGATACATTTCTTTACATTTACAATACAATATACATATAGGAGCCGGTGGCATCAAACCAACAATGACACGGATTGGTCAAAACCCTAATTCCCTTGGCGAATGAAAACCATCGGCCAAAGAAATTCATGTAGAAAAGAACCCCCTAATATCATGTGGTCCAGGAAATATGTAGATCCGGTATAGCCATTCGCTGAAGTGGCCGAAGCCGTGAAAATATGTGACCCAAAAAGAAACATTAGTGGCTGCCCAGACCCCAGCGGGATCCATGCACCCCCTCTTACCCCCACTAGCGGCTTGTGATCGGTTCTACTACTATAGTGCAAAGGAATATAACAACACATACCCAACATTCCTCCACTTGTTGTTTTCTTTGCACACAAGAGATTACATGGTTACATAGTCAAAAAATCGAGGCTGACCAATGCCTTGGATCCTCTACACCAAGAGAACTTCTGGGTGCTCCGCAGTTTTGTTAATGGAATCGCAGCATTCTTCAAAGTGTCCACCTTCATGGTGACACTTTCGCACCTTCCAATCATGTCTCTCACAAAGTGTTACTAAACATCAATGAAAGTACTTTGTCTTTGAATGTCAGAAGGTTCTTCCGTAAAGAGAATTGCACTTTGGCTATCACACTCTATCCTTATAGCTTCTTGTACCAATAACCCAATGCACGAACACAATCTTTGTAACCTTCCTTCCTTACTTGCATGAGTGGCTGCCATGTATTGATTCTGTGGTTAGAGATTACCACTCTGACTGTCTTCTCCATCAACTTATTGCTCCCTCCCAAACAAGTTAAACACCTTACCCTCTTGTAGATCTCCCTCACAGTCCAGGAAATCCTCCGATGAGTATGCATCTACAAAGTATGTATATCAACCCTTTGTCAATCTAGTCTTCCCCTTATTGCTGATCCATGGCTAAGCTGATTGCCACTGCAAATGCACGAGAGCCACTTTTTCTGCTGGCACGTCAGTAACCTTCCACCGGTTTTGCGACATATACGCTCAAAACTCCCTTGCGTAATGCAATGTCCGGTCTAGTACGGACCATTTCATACATCAAGCTACTTAGGTGCACTTGCATATGGGTGCAAGGACATGTCCTCCCTCTTCTTCATGTGTCTTGGGACAGATCGTGATAACTTTGCATAGCGAGGATAGGAATCTTGACTGGTTTGCATTCCTGCTATTAAACCTCTGCAATATTGTCGACATATTTTCTGATTTAACGAGTTTCCTCCTTTTTCGATCTCTTTTAGTTTCCCGTACTTTAGTGAGTTTGAAGCCGCAAGATCCTTCATGTCGAATTTAGTGGACAACTGATTTTTCACATCTGGATAATCTCCTTGTTGTTTCCTATCGATAACATGTCATCCACAGCCTGGATCAAATAAATCAAATGATCATGAATTAATTTAGAATACGGTGATCCTCTTTTAGCTTCTTTTGAAATAAGATCCGACATATAAATTATCGAATTTTGATGCCACATCCTTGGTGATTGTTTTTAAAACATCTGAGGAATTTTTGTTTCCCAGCCATGACTCCTTCTTTCCTTTCCATGACCCATAACCTGGTTGCTTCATAAAGATTTATTCTTCTAGATCCCAATGCGGAATGTTATCTTCACATCCATCATTTCTATTTCAAAATCAAATCTGTGAAACGGATAAGAGAAGTCTTATAGAGGTTAACTTTGGCAACAGGAGAAAAATCTCGCAAAATCAATTCCCTCAACCTGAGATAACCCTTTGCTACTAATCGAGCTTTGTATTTCTCCACTTTTCCTTACGCATTCGGCTTCTTTTTAAATGCCATTTTACTGCCAATGGGCTTTCTTCGGTGGCAACTCCACTAGATCAGGCATCATTTCTTATCCAAAGATGCCATTTCTTCTTCATGGCCTTTTCGGAGATTTCCATCCTCTGAATCCGCTGCCTCCACGGCAGGTTCTAGGATCATCATCGTTAATAGACAAAGAAAAATTTGAGCCCAATCCCGGTGGACTCTACCTTTCGGTAGACTTCTTTTCTCGATCAGATCTCCCTCAATGTCTCTTGGAGTATAGGGATCTTCTTCTTCCCGATTCATGTTCTTACGTAGAGTCTGCTTCATCATCCCTTAAATCAAACACTATATTCTCTGGTTCTTCCTTGCTTAGTGGGACTTCACGAATTTTAACTTGTCCTTCATTTCTCTAAATACCACATCGGCTATACACTACCTTCTTAGTTTACGGGTTCCAAAATATAACTGAGACCATCTTTATATCCAATAAAGATACATTTTGACCCTTCTTATCCGACACTCCCTATTTCCCTTTGGAACGCGAACATATATGCATGCGCGTAAATACCTTAAGATGTGGCAGGGAGAAGGTTCCTTACCGATCCATACCTCTTGTGGATTCTTGTCACTAGCTTGGCCATTAGGGGTGATCTGACAGGATAACATGCGATTACCAGTACCTGCACCCGAATTCTTGCCCTATCGGCACCACTTGAGCATGCACCTTGCCTTTTCCATCAATGTCCACGATTTCATCGCTCACCAGCTCCATTACTGGCGGGAGTGTATGGAGTAGTCTTACGCCTTGCTATACCGCTTCTTACGAGTTGTTTCAAATTCATTCCGTGAACTCTCCGCTTGGATTATCATCCTCAACACCTTAATTTGTTTCTGTTTGATTCTCAACAAGGGCCTTAAAATATTTAAACTACAATGAGAGACTTGATTTCTTCACGAGAGAAAATATATCCAAGTTTTTTCCTCGAGAAGTCATCTATAAATGAGACATAGTACATAGAATTTCACAATGATGGGACCAACGGTCCAAAGCATCCAGCGTGAACTAGCCAAAATTCCATACGCCCTCGTTGCACGGGGGGAATCTTACCGATTACGCTTCCCATACCATAGACAATGTTCGTAATCAAAATCAGGAGAGCAATTAGACATACCTTCAACCATACCTTCACCGGAATTGTAGTAGTGAAGACCCTTCTCTCAATATGCCCAGTCTTTGATGCCACAACATAACCTTTTCTCGGTGTAGGAGTTATTTCTTCTTCATCTTCAATATCAGAACAATGGAGCTATTACCCATCACTAGTAGTATTGCTTCCTAGCAGCTTATACAGAGTTCAAACCAGACTCCTCACATCAACACCATTGCTCCTCGAAGATCCGTACCACAAGTTCCCTTTTCAAAAATTGTTTTGCCCAGCATCCTCTTCCATTTGCTGAAATCAAATTTCTGGCCATACCTGGGATGTGGCTAGGAACAGCAGGCAGTGTTCTAATCCTTCCATCTATAAGGTCTCAAGCCCGAGCTCTTCCTTTTTCCCTATGATTCTGGATTTAATCCAGATCATTGCCCGAAAACATCACCTCCATGTACTTTTCATATTCGCAGAACCACTCCCCTGTGGGGGTCATGAAATGATGCACCCGAAGTCAATCAGCCTGCACTCATGATCTGCATGTGTGCTTGAAGATGAAATTACATCCCCTCCTTCTTCCTTGGGTCTTTTCTTCTGTAGAAGATTCTTCAAGATCCCTTCTTTTTTTCTCAACTTTGGATCTACACTTCTTGTAGTGCCCTTCTTCACACCTCCAACATTACTGCCCACCGACTTTCCAGGAGATTTAGATCTACCCTTAGACTTAGATCTCCCTTGAGAAGAGCCAGATCTATTTCTTTCCTGGAACGTCCTCTTACCAAATGAATGCATGTGCTATGTCCTTCCATGATGCTTTCGTCTCATCTCCTCCGACAACAAGGACAAGAGACCACTTCTTCAAACTTCAAAGTTTGTCTTACTACCTATGGCCACAGCCAGACTATCCCTGAGTCTGGTAAAGAACCTAACAAACTGATACATTTATCTTCATCCTGAAATTTTAATATCAACAGATACTAACGACTTACCACGAGGTATTGAAGGCGTTCAGTACTCTGCCACCGAGTCTCCATCCTCATCCTCAAGTTATACCACAGCTTCTTTCTCAGAATGATTTATTTACCAGGACTTGGACATTAGCTTTAACTTTTCCCCATAAATCTTTGGACGTAGCTTCCTCTGACACATTCAGTAATGCCACTGAATCAGAGACACAGTCAATTATTAACTCTTTGTCTTCCGATCCGTCTTTTTCCATTCATCTGCAGAAGTTCCTGTGGGTGTAGTACCTGGATCTACCGCGATCCACTCAGTCTCTCTCCACCAAGATCTTCCATCTTGAGCTTCCACAGTTCAGCTTTTCCCATTAAACTTCTCGATCTCCATCTTCGAATTGCTTGCCATTTCTTTCACCTGAAAAACAATACCGCAGATCTCCCACTGTAGCAAGGATTATCATAGTCCTGAGTCAAACCCTTGACGACAAAGGCGTCCCCACAAATAATAAAGCTCTGATACCAAATGTAAATTCTAACCCAGCAATATCTACCGCACAGGCGTGTTACCAGAGAACAGAAAGATACAATGGCAAATTTCAAACTTATTGCAGGTTTTCACTGGAGCCAAACCAGGAAAACCAGCATATATTATATTGATACATTTCTTTACACTGTTTACAATACAATGTATATGGGGCCAGCGGCATCCAAAGACTAACCCAATGACCTGGATTGGTCCAAGGCCTAATTCCTTAACCGAATAGAAAACCATCGGCAAAACCATGTGCCGAAAGAGCCACTAATATCATGTGGTCCCGGAATATGTCGTCCCGAAAATATGTCGGCCTGGCGAAAATATGTCAGTAAAACCGGCGAAATATGTCGGCCCAAAAAAATATTTCGGGGCGCTGCCCCGAACCGCAATGGGATCCACCCTACGCATATATGAACGCTCAGACACTGCTACTCGTGCAAAGAATATGGCTTTGTACCCAACCAGATCGGTACATTTAGTTTGCTCCGTAGCGTGTTGCCGGATATGGATTGAGCGTAACCAGGTGCTCTTTGAGGGACGACCTCCCTCCTGCTATGCGGTCCTCCACAGGGTATTATCCACCTTTCAATGGCAGTCGACCACTGTTAAAGACTTTCAATTTAAATCTTGTGATTACTCGCTGGCGCCTGGTTCCACTTTAATATGTTTTGATGGCGTAGCTTTATCAAACGGTCTTTGTTGCAGGGTTGGGGGCACTTTCAAGTCTCATCCGTCTCGGATCACCAAATGGTTCTTAAACTGTGATGTTGGTTCTAACACCAAAGCTGAGATCATGGGCTTGTGGGCATCTCTCTACCTTGCCTCATGCTGGTCTTTAAATCACCTACTGGTTCTAGGAGACTCGAGAGTAATTATTGAATGGATTAACCATAATTGCAATCTTCAATCTGTACACAGAAAACCATCGGCAAAAAACCATGTGCCGAAAAACCACCTAATATCATGTGGTCCCGGAAATATGTCGTCCCGAAAATATGTCGGCCTGGCGAAAATATGTCAGCCCAAAACCGGCGAAAATATGTCGGCCCAAAAAAAAATTTCGGGGGCGCTGCCCCCGAACCCCCGCGTAGGGGGATCCACCCCCCTACGCGCCCAACGCAGGCGCTCAGACACTACTACTCGTGCAAAGAATATAACACATACCCAACAGATCGGCCCCACACCCATTGGTTGCTCATGTATGTTGCCAGACCTGGATTGAGCGTAACCAGGTGCTCTTTGAGGGACGACCTCCCTCCTGCTATGCGGTCCTCCACAAGGTATTATCCACCTTTCAATGGCAGTCGACCACTGTTAAAGACTTTCAATTTAAATCTTGTGATTACTCGCTGGCGCCTGGTTCCACTTTAATATGTTTTGATGGCACAGCACTATCAAACGGTCTTTGTTGCAGGGTTGGGGGCACTTTCAAGTCTCATCCGTCTCGGATCACCAAATGGTTCTTAAACTGTGATGTTGGTTCTAACACCAAAGCTGAGATCATGGGCTTGTGGGCATCTCTCTTCCTTGCCTCTAGCTGGTCTTTAAACCACTTACTGGTTCTCGGAGACTCGAGAGTAATTATTGAATGGATTAACCATAATTGCAATCTTCAATTTGTCCACTTTGAAGGATGGAAGCAT
>SNQJ01S0189144.1:0-18261 GCA_010110895.2 Picea sitchensis | reverse complement strand
TCCTCGGCATTCTGTTGCCCATATCCTCCACTGTTTCAACTTGCTGAACAGTATGGACAGTTCTCGCTTTATATTTTCTGTGGGGGCAGTCTCTGTACCTATGATTCCCTTTACAACCCCAACACTCCATAGGTGGTGGTATTGGCATCTGCTCACTCCCTTCAACTTTCCTGGGCTCTCTAAAAGATGACTGTCCCCAAGGACTATTCCTTAAAAAGGGAGGCATGTTTCCCTTCTGCCTCTGTTCTTTCTTAAACCTCTTCTATCCATCCCAAGCCTTTCGAAAGGTAGGCTTTTCTCTTTGTTGTTCGTATAAGCATTTCGCCCTTCTTATGGTTTCTTACATGGTCTTAGGATCGTCATATTGAATCTTGTCACCAATGGAAGGTGGCAGTCCACTCAAATACCTCTGAATTTTGACAACCTCGTCTTTGATGAACGAAACATACTTCAGTAGTTCCAGAAAACTTCGTTCATACTCATCAATGGTCGTGCTGCTCAACTTGAGTTCGAAGAACTCCTTCATCTTTTTTTCATAGTATCTTTTGGTCAGGTATTTCTTCTCGAAATACCTCTTAAACTCCTTCCACGTGACCTCTCTCTCTGATGTGTTGCACCTGCACCAACTGATCCCACCACATGGATGCTTTTCCTTTTAGTTGGTACATTGCAATTCTTCCTTCTGCATGGGTAGAATAATTCTGCAGTTGGAAGTATTTTGTCATACCCAACAACCATGTTTCGACATCTTCTTCGTTCTTATGTTCACCATCGAATGTAGGCGGTTTAATATTGTTGATTTCGCCTTTCAATTCATCCCTTCCAGATTTTCGGTGTTTTATGGTAGGGGACGGGCTTGAACTACTATATGTTTCCTTTCCAGAATGCTTCGGGGAGAGACGGTAATGTCTGCTACCACTCCTCGATCTTCTTCTACTCTCAGGGGTTCTGACACTTCTTGATCTGCTTGTGTCACTCTCTTTTTCCAATTTCTTTTCTATTCTTTCCAGGCTCTTCAACATTTTAAGTTGAATTCACCCTGTCGATCCATGCTTTTCATGATCTTTCGGCTATCAACTCGGTGAGCCTGGGCATCTTTTTTCAATTTTTCAATGAGTTTCATCATGCATCCCTCTTTATCTATCTCTTTTTTGTTCCCAATAAAGTTTGTTCCTTCAACTCCCAAGTTGACATCCTTTCCTTCTCTTTCGTCTTTTGTTTCCAGGGCAATCTGCACCTCTTCCAATTCCATACTTGGCGTCAGTTTTTGGCTGTCCTGAAACTCATTGAACTCTGTACACAAAGCATGCAGTCAACCAAAGTTTGTTAGGCCCTTAAACCTTCAAGAAAACTTACAACATTCATAAGCCAACGTGAACAAGAAAAATGTTTTGACTTCACAAAGTTTTCTGAACTCTATCCGGCTCTGCAAATTTCGGGACTTCAAAACTTCAGAATCTCAGTCCACGAATATCCAACAGTTAAATCTTCGTAACCAAAGTCATCCTTTCACAACTCGCGATCTCTGGAGTTCGTGAGTCGAAGACCCTCGACTCATTTCCTCCAAACACCGATACCCAAGATGTGATATGGGTATGTCTCCCTCCTCGCTAGCACCTGCTACACATGACCATAGGCTAGGGCTAAGTGCTATCACTTCTTCGCCAACTCATGACTTCGCAAGTTGGAGTGTTGAGCCTTCGTGCTCCTCCTTTGCGAATTCCGAAGTCACGAATTAATTTATTCTCCGGGCCCACATCACAGCTATCGCCCTTCACCACAGTGGCACATGGTACATTTAGGAGGGTCCACATCACCTTCGGTGATGTCTTCTGGTCCCATGACGTAGAACTATCAGCCCTCGGGCCAATATACACTCACAGGATCGTTCTCTATCCCCTTGAGCCGAAGCGGCTCCTTTCGTTTTCCTGCTGAAACCTGCAATTTATCAATCCACAGGTCCTTTTCGCAGCTCGCAATCTCACGAATTTGCGAGTCGTGACTCCTGACTCTTCCCTTTCAATCTCGCGATACCTGAATCGTCGATACGGGTATGGCTCTTCCTCTGTCAGCTCCTTCCTTATGCGACCGTCGGATAGGCTAAGCGCTAGCACCTTTCGCTATTCATCGTTTCATGAGTTCAAAGGTTGAACTCTTGTGCTCTTATCTTGCGAATCCCCGAGACACGATAAGTCAATGCAGGGTTGACTCCTCCCTTGACGTTTTTCTCTTTTCACAACTTCGTAGGTTGAAGCATCGAACCTTCACTCTCGTGTTTCGTGAATCTCTGAGTTCGCGAGATCCCTGGATCTCTGCCACCTGTACTCTCCAGATAGACGATCCTGATCCTTTCGCGACTTTGATACTCACGAAGTCGAAAGACTTCCTCTTCTGAACCCCGATGTTCAATTCCCCGATAGAGAGGATCTTGTGACACGTGTCCTTCCAATCAGACGGCTCAGAGTAGGGCTTTCCTAGGAAAACAAGCTTAGGCTATGGCTACTTCGCTCTTATCTACGATCTTCCATGTCATGGAGGAAGCACATGCTCTGGAGAGGATGGAGCAAGACTTGAGAATGGATGCACTAACTGAAGTGTGGTTGCATAATAGAATGCACATAGATAAGCTTAGGGTTGGATCTTCGAGCAATGATTGCACATTCAAAACACCCTCTCTTCCCTCCACACATCTTTATACCTAGAGGTATACACACTGCCATGTGATTTTAAAGTACATTAACACATGGCTTCCTTCCATGTGCTCTCGACAAATTACGAATGGGAGAAGAATGTCCCCTTAAAGAATGCCTAACCTCTAATGTGGCAACATTGATTCCACTACCGTACATTTTTTCCCTTCGTCTTGCTTTCACGGTGTCTACTTGATTTCCATCATATTTATTGTCTACCTTGTCGTATCATCTTAAAAATATTTCAATAAAAATATGTGATTATTATCGTTGCAAGTGCTATGAATAACCTCTAATTTGGCAGCACTGATTCCACTACCGTACATTCCTTCCCTTCGTCTTGATTTCATGGAGTCTTCTTGATTTCCATCATATTTATTGTCTACCTTGTCGTATCATCTTAAAAATATTTTAAATAAAACATGTGATTATTATCGTTTCAAGTGCTATGAATAACCTCTAATTTGGCATCACTGATTTTAAACCTACAGTCAAGAAGATGAAGTCAAGATGAACCTCTGATTTGGCGTCATTGATTTTCAAGATAAAGTCAAGACTAGGTATGATGGAAAGAAGAATAAGAGGAGTGGTTTGCTCTCAAAATTTGGTGGGTCGTGAAACTGGGAAAAAGGTCAGAAGAGAATTGGACAAATATTTGAGGAAAAACTTAAACACCTCTCAGAAATCCTGTAAAGAATGTGAACTGATAGGTTTTTTTTTTTTAAATATTGAAATGTTAAATTCTTTAACATTGTGTAGGTTTGTAGGTTTTTTACTAGCACAACTGCTAATATAGCAGCTGGAGAATGCCGAAAGGTATCGGCTAGTAAAGAATTTATTAAATTTTATTATTGATTAACAAATAAACGGTTGCGCTTCATTTATCTGGTGTTAATATTTTAATTTCTTTTAATCACTTACGTGGCAATCAGTTATCTATCAAAGTAATTTTTAAATATGATAGCTAGGAAGTTAATGATTGAAATCACAACCATTTATTTTGTGTGACTACTAAGAATATTCCAGCTATATTTAATCCTGTCCATAGAAAACTTATTAAGCACTAAACCCCTATTAAATCTGCCCATTGTCAATAGGTGTACGCCTTTCGGCGTAATAATAAACTTATACTTTTAAAAATATAGTTCGGAATATTGGAATGTTAAATTCTTTAGCCAGAATCTTGTGTATAAGCTCTTCTAGAAGAAACTTGTCACTTAAATATTTTGAGCAGGGTTGTTAAGAAGTACTTAAGACGAGCAATATTTTGTCATGGTTTTGTGCACCCACTATATGTGTCGAGCCAACTCATCTAAGTGATCCCTCCATAATATAGCTTACTTGACTTGAACAATGATGCACCCAAGTATTTTCCCATGACTTTGGACAACCCATATAATCGATTACTTTTGTCGCAAGACATTGGTACTATACACATAACATCTTCGTTACGGTATCAATTGAGTCCTCCTTAGTGCATTTCATGCCTAAGGTTCCCCAAATCATCCACTATATGTAGAAATCATGCCTATTGTATGTGTTGAGCATCCTATCCACCTCATTGTGTGCATGGTGTGAGGTTTCACACCTGAGCTTGGCACCCAAGACCTCACATCCTCCCCCACTCCAAGTTGTTGTCGTCCCTGTAACCCCCAACACTACTTCATGTATTGTGGTCACCAATCACGATCGTTATGACCTAAATTTATACATTGTGTCTCGCCACTGCATCTTTACTTCAACCTGTTTTGATTGTTAATGTGTGTTGGATATCCTTGTGTCTTATCTAGTCAGGTAGCTAATTCAATCATCACACCAAGTCCAAAATAACTCACTTCAACACCAAAACCATTTGTTTCTTTCCGCAATTTCTCAACCTTGGCATTCCCTCAAGTCGTTATGGTGCCTTCCTCTAAGGCACCAATTATTCGTCGTCCTCGTGATAGTGAGACAACATGCCCAAGTCTCAGTGCAAGAGTGGAAATGGGTGGCTAAGCATCCCACCTTATCCATCCTTGTTTCGTTCCGTTGCAACCTTCGAAGTGTCATTGTATTTATTTGTCAAGTACATCAGCAATGGTACGTTGGATCTGATTATGTGATCACCTTCCTCCACAAGGAACTCAAGTTATGGATTTTAATGCCATTAGTCAACTCCAAGAGTGTCTGCAATTGGTTCAAAATCCTCTTTGGAATGTTTGTACCAAGGTTGTGTTTTCTCCCCATCAAACACATGTTCAACAAATAATTAAACTATATGTTCCTCAAGTTTTTATGGCTTCCTTTTCACCATCATCTATGTCAGTTCCTTCAAAACATCATTCACACTTTCACAAAATTCTACAAACTTATCCATGGAGCATATCGGATAGTCCAATGTCCCTTCAATATTGTCAATACACCACCCCAAGCCTATCAACACTTCGCGGTTTTTCTAGTCACTTGGCTCAACCATCTCTTCTCCTTGTCCACGGATGTTTGTGTAAAGGCACTGGTCACCTTTTCCAACCATGTGTAAGGAATATATTCTTATGCACATCCCCCTATGCCCCTTTAACATAGACACCAAATATGGAGTTAGTCAAGAAAAGATAGCCAAACTCTTTGCATAAGGAATGGGAACTACCTTCTCAGTCTGCATGAACTCCTTAACCAGTACCACGTCATAGTCATCTAGCGGAAAAATGGTTAAACTCTCCTTCTGCGTCCACTCCCCAAGATTCAAAGGAAGGTTCTTGGCTATGCCAACAACCTCTTGTTCACCTCACTTTACCTCCTTGAAATGGGTGCACACCTACTCAAATTGTAGTCCAAGTCTCTATGCAACATCCATTCTCATGAATTTGTGAGTAGCATTGCTATCCACCATGGCTAACCTTGATTTCCCATTGAATTATGCTGGAACATAACTAAGTCTTGTCACGTCAGGGTCTTGACTTGTTGTATTATCTGCCTCCATGCACTCAAAACCTATAGCACTCCTACAAATGGGTTATCCACTTTCTCCAAAGTGTTCATTTTTTTCTTCAACGAACAATTCTTAGCATAATGCTCCTTCACACATATCTGAAATGAAATTGGTTTTTTCTCCCTTTACAAATCTGCCTACTTGGCATTTTCTTCACTAGCTTTGGATTCCTTAAAATTTCCCATGTCCTTTGTCTTCTTGCCTTGCTTCTCACTTTGGGTGTCTTCACTTCTCCTAGGACATATCTTGGCTTCATCTTTGAAGTCAAACAATTTTTCTGCCATAGTCTGCTCTAGCAAGAGTTTGCACATTCTGGCATTGGAATTCACATTGTTCCTTGGACATATCCTTGATATCCAACATGAGGCCAATGAAATCCTTGATATCGATCTGGATCTTACCAACATGCTTAAAGACAAAAAATGATTTCTTATGATCCAAACTTGGTTTCTCGAACCAAACTATGCCTTCAAGGATGTCTTCATCTCTGCCCAATTTTCGATCTTCTCTATGGTTCAACCAACTACTAAATCTTCGACCCGGTTTCTCCACAAAAATTTCACAGTGCCTTTCCACCCGATTTCTCCACAAAAATTTCACAATCCCTATCAAGAATAGTACAATAACGTTTACCTTGGCTTTATCTGGACTTATGTTCAATTGCTCGAAGTACTTCTTCATGTCCCAAAAAAATTTCCCCAACAACTTAGCATTGTAGCTACCATCATATGGTTCATTCTATTTCATCTTAAAACTTATTTTCATGAATAATTGGCTTGGCCCACTCATTGCAACCCGCTTTAACAATGTAATGGTATCTTCTTGATCTTTCAACTTTTGGGTGATCGATTCCAAAGCATCCTATATTGTCTTGAGTTTGTCTTGGACATCATCGATCAATGTGTTGGTGATCATATTCACATTTGCATGGCTCTCCCACACATCCTCATTAAACTCATGCAACAATCTGCTCATCTCAGCCTCCAAATGTTCAACCTTCTCACCTTGCTCATATATTGTGTTCTTCGTCTGTTCTATTTTCTTCAACGACATCGATCCGCGTATAGTAATAATTAACAATGAATAAATTGGACTAATAAAGGAAAAACGATAAAAAAGGTTGATGCCCCAGAATGATTATCCGGCAGAACGAAAAATTATATGGTTTGACCAAGTTGTTTCAAATCCTGTCATCCACGTTTTCATTTTTTGCGCATTCAGATTGCTTAAATATAACTCGTTGGATGGTCTCGTTAAAGTTATAAAATATTCAAACCCTAGATTCATTGCATCTGCTGCTTTCATAGCTCAGTTGGTTAGAGCACCCGTTTAGTAAGCGTGAGGTCTTGAGTTCAACTCTCAATGAAAGCATTCTGATCTTGTCCTTTCTCAACTATTTTGTATACTGATACACGGAATTGACTTGTGGTAATTTACATTCTTCACCTTTTGACAGAAATGTAGATTAGAATTAGAGCCACACCAACAATGCAATTTCACATAAATCTCAGAATGTGGACGTGCCAGAGTGGTTATCGGGCATGACTAGAAATCATGTGGGCTTTGCCCGTGCAGGTTCGAATCCTGCCGTCCACGTTTTATATGGATTTTCTCATTTTCGGGTTCAGATGTTTATATGTAACTTGGCTTTTGACACTGTTATTGCTAGTCTCAACTTTGCTAGCTAGATTGATTGGATCATGTTTATTAAAATCCCTGCCTTAAATGGGTTTCTCTCTAGATTAGCCTTAAATTGGTTTCTCCCTAGATTAGCCTTAAATGGTTTATACCAGTCTGCTTTTATGTTATTATTGTGTTTGTGCGACTCAAGTATTTCCCAAAGAGATGTATGAATCAATTACAACATATTCATATTGATTACGTCTCTTACTTCAAATGACAATCTATTTTGTACTTTGCATATGTGGGTATAGTTCGGTTGGGAGGGAAGCGACAGACAAAAGACCTGAGGGTAGCGTGTTCATCCACGGTTACAGCAATCAATTCTCCAGATGAGCGTTATCTCGGGTAGTGGTGGAAACCATATTCTTCCCCAAGCTTTCATCGATCATCTGCAAAACCAAGACTGGAAGAGATAAAATATATCAGCAAAACAACACGGTGAGGCTAGGCTCACTTCTGTATAATTCAATGAAGACGGATTATATCTTTATATAGGAAAAAACTCTCCCGAGTCGGCTACATGCAAACCAAAGACAACTAGACTCTTAACTAAGAACTGACTCTTAACACGCCTACAATTGACTCTCACAACTGAATCTTATAACTGGTGCTTATAACTGGCGCTTACAACTGGCGCTTTCAACTGACGTTTTCTCCATTATTTCCAAGTCTCCCCCTTAATGGAGAATGGATTGACTTCTACACCTAACATCTCCCTAAACTGTTCAAACTTAATCTTTCCAAGAGGCTTAGTGAAAATATCAGCAGCATTTTCACTAGTATTAAAATACATAAGAGTTATTTCATTTGACTGCAACTTTTCTCAAACAAAATGATACTGAGATTCAACATGCTTTGTCCTTGCATAAAAAATCGGATTCTTCGCAATATTGATTGAACTTTGATTATCACATCTGATCATCGTAGGTTCCTTTCGTTCTCATCCAACATCTTGAAGAAGTCTTCTTAACCAAACAGATTCACAAGTTGTTGCACACAAGGCTTTATATTCTGCTTCGGTAGAAGACAAAGATACATTAGGTTGCTTTTTACTGCTCCATGAAACAACCCCAGATCCAATGTTGAACGCATATCCAGTGGTTGATCTTCGATCATCCAGATTCCCAGCCCAATCAGAATCTGAATAACCTGTCAACTTAACATCAGATGCATCAGTATATTTAATACCATAATCATGTGTACCTTTTAGATACCTGAGTACTGCCTTTGTTGCATTCGAATAGCTTTCATGAGGTTTCGCCATGAACTAACTGAACACACTCACAGAATATGAAATATCAGGTCTGGTTGTGGTGAGATAATTCAGACTACCCACCATTTGTCTATACACAGTGCCATTCACCTCAACCGGACATCATCACAGAGCGAGTTTCACGATACGTTGCATGGGAACAATAGAAGACTTACAGTGATCCATCTTAAATCTCTTAAATATTTCTGCGATATGCCTCATTAAACAAAAGTTTGGCTGCATTTTCTCAAACTTCAAGACCCTGGCGATAATGCCAACTCACCAAGATCTTTCATTTCAAATACCAGCTTTGAAAGCTGCTCCTTGATTTCATCAATTAACTTCTCTTGATTTCCTGTAATTATTGATCATCAACATATAATGAAATCAATCCTATATACCCATGTTCATCAAATTTGGTATACATATTTGGATCACTTTTCTCCTCATAAAACCCTACCGAATAAAGAAGGAATCTATCTTATCATACCATGACCTAAATTACGGTTTTTAGTCAACAATGCTTTTCTTTAACACACACTAAGTGTTCTTTTCCCCTTTCATGCGACCGCCGGGTTGAGTAAAGGTAAACCTCTTCCTTTAATACTACATTCAAAAAAATCTTGAGACAACATCCTAGCGATGCAACTTCCAATGATACTTTGTAGCTAAAGATATTAACAATCTGATAGTATTCGATTTAGCTCTGGTGCAAATGTTTTGACATAATCAATACCTTATGTTTGTGAATGCCTTGCAACCAGTCTAGCCTTATTCTTATCTATACTACCATCTGATTTAAATTTGGGTTTGTATATCCATTTGCATCCAATAGACTTCTTATGTTTAAGAAAGCCCGGTCCGATTGAATTCCCAAGTATTATTTTCGTATAGATTCATCTTCTTCCTCCATTGCATTTGTATTCCCATGTTCATTAGCTTCATCCAAATTCATGGGTTCTATGACATTTGAATTTTACTCATTAGGGCATAGTCTTTTATACCTCTTTCAAAATGAATGCATCTTGAAGATCTTTCTCTTGATTATCTTCCTGCCACTTTGTGAAGATCATCTTTCACCTCTAATTATTTATTTATGAATTATTAAACATCGTAGATCTTCTTCGCTGCTTGTTATTCTTTGTCGCGATTGAGGGATGATTTTGTTGTATTAGGGGATGGCTCTTTGTTGATGGTTTTTTCTGCTCTTCTTTAACTCCTTCGTCAAGAAGTCTCTGCCATTCCTCATGATTGTTGTCATCATGATTTCTTGCTTCCTGCTCATGGAAAAGTACATCTCTACTTGCAAATACAAATTGTTTGATCCTGCAAATACTTTGTGAGTAGAAAAATCAAACAATTTGTATGCTTTAAAATCATAACAGTACCCAATGAAAAATACATTTAGTGAGCTTGGCATCCAATTTCCTCCTATTCTCCTTTGGAATATGTGCAAAGCCTTACACTTAAATACTTTCAAATTATGAACTACAGGTTTGGAGACCATACAAGGCTTCGAAAGGGTAACATTATCAAGACACCTTGTTGGACTTCTATTCTTTTAATAGCTACTTGATATTTATGAAAGCTAACCCAAAATGCATTTGGAGATTCTAAACTTTCATCATACTGCGTCTTGCACTCACAGGGACCGTTTTGCTTTCCGTGACTCTGTTTTTGTTGTGGAGTGTGAGGTGTGCAAATCATGATGTATTATTCCAATTATCTTTGAAATATTTATTTGAAGTCAGCAGTTATACACCTCCCCCCCTTGATCTGAATGGAGGAAATTGGATGCTAAAGACATTAAATGTATTTTCATTTGGTATTGTTCTGAATTCCTTAAAGTACTGAAAACATCACTTTTAGTCTAAGAGTAAATATGTATCTCGTGCAATCATCAATAAATATGAGAAAGTAAAATGCACCTCCTAAAGACCCTAGTACATAGGCCCTAAACCATTATGCACAAGATCTAACATCCCTCTTTTTCTTAACTCAGGATTAGAGAATTCATCTCACGGCTTCATCTTTCTAATGCACATCCATCACAAACAACTTTCTCATTCTTTAACATGGGAAGTCCTTCAACCATATTCTTTTTCTACAATAACAATAAATCGGGATGATTGATGTGTCCACACCTTTGATGCCAAAGAATCTTTTGTTGGCATAGTTGCAGAAGTCGATGCATGATGTGCTTTGCTGGTAACATCAAGTTTGTATAGACCTCCTACTCTGACACATGTTGCAACAATTCAGAAGTGGTCGACAGATCCTTCACTGTGTAATAATTCTTGAAGAATTCAGCCTTCAAGTTTTGATCTGTAATAGTGGACACAAAAATCAAGTTTTTCTTTATTCCTGCTTTCGCCACACCACATTGCGAATGTGACGAGTAGTACCATTCGGCAATGTCACGAGAATGTCTCCACATCCCTTGATCTGATAAGCGCGGTCATCTCGGGGATATATGGGCACCATTAAATGTTTCTTTAAAAATTAACATACCAATTTTTATTACAAGTCGCATATCGCGATTAACAGAAATCCACAAACCGAGGCATCAGAATCATCACATTTCAGTAGTCAGCGGTCCATGAGCCAAAATTAGGAGGTTCATCATATATCTGATGTAATAATATGTGATCTTGATTTGAAGATTTTCTGCATAATGGCTGAATATGTTCTAGGTTTATTCTTAGCCTCATCACTCTTCTTATGATAGTCTTTAACCATATGTCCGGGTTGACCACAATAAAACAACTCTTTGACTCATTTCCATCAGATTGCATACCTTGATTTGGGTATTGTCTTCTCTGCGATGAACAACCTCCTCTACATGAGCAGCCTCTCGCCATGAAGCTGCCTCCTCGCCTCTTACTCCACAGTCTCCCTCTAGCGGATCTATTGTTTGACCTGATTGCCAAATCTTTACTCACGAGGCTTGATTCGCGCACATCTCTTCCTCTTGCAACCAAAATACCTTCAGTTCTTTAAACGTAGGATGTTTCTCCCTTGCTGCAAGACCATTTATGAACATATGATAATCTTCCTAGCATACCATTTAAGGTAATAGTCACTAGATGATCTTTGACAGTTTCCCCTATGTTACTAGCTTGTCTTTCACCTCTTAATCGACCAAAAATGAACTAATAGATTCATTTCCTTGTCTTTCACCTCTTTAATGCGACCCAAAAATGAACTAACAGATTCATTTCCATCCATCTTAATGCCTAGCAATTTAGTTTTCAGGAACAAAATGCGATTTGTGTTGCTAGTTTCATACAATGCTTTAAGAGATGTCCATGCTGCAACAGAAGTTGTAGCATCTCTAATATGTGGAATTATGTTATCTTTAACAGACATGCGCAACAATACCTTTGCTTTGTTTTCGCGCTTCTCCCAATCTTGGATCTGTGTTGCTGTCGCACCTGTAGTCGCATCAGGGTTCAGTTCAGTTCCCTTCGCAATGTTCCAGACACCATAACCCTCCATGAACATCTGCATCTTGAATTTCCAGTTAATGAAATTCGAGCCATCTAACTTGTTGGCTTCGTTGAGGTAGGTCTCTGCTAGAGGATTCACCATCACTGCAAGATATTCTCTGCAAGTAAAACACCAAGGATATGCAACTTTCTGTCGAGTTTTCTCCTATGCTGAGCAGTCCGTCGTTCTACCTTCGGATCGACTAATCCAAATCTACCTCTGTTCTCAGCTTAAATCATGCATGCAACCACTTTTAAATCATAACACCACCTCACATGCATATATCAACCTTTAAATCAAGCATGCACCTTAATATCCAAAATATCCAATTTTTTTTTTAAAGAAAAAACTTAACTTATAACTCCCTATTTTAAACATCCACCTCACAATTTCTTACCCAGTTTAATAAATTTTATAGTCCACTTTATAAAGTTTTATATCTCACAAAACAAAATATTCACTTTACTATTTATAAAGCGATTTATAAATATCCACCTTTTAAATAATTTATAAATCATGGCATCAACTAATCTTTGTGTATTAAAATAAAAGCTCTGCATTAAGCCACCATAGGCCACCGTGAAGGAAATTGTGAAGGAAAAGGTGGAAATTTTGAACGCATAGGGTGCTTACGCTTCCCCAGAAATCGTGACAGCATAGTTGAAGATTGCCTCCGCATGCACTCTGACGGATAAGTATTTGTGGACAATTCCACGTAAGTTTCAACCAACCAGATGGAGGGGCAGGATTTGCTCACGCTGATTCAGTAGATGAGGACTCTTCCACGCAATGGCATGCAACTTAGCAATCAAAAAACAAATTGGAGCGGTTCTCCTCAATAACTCGTGCGCCCTCTTCTTATCCGGCAGGTCAGACCAACAATAAAATTTTCCGCACGTCACGTTATAGCATCCTGCAGGAGGTCCACACCTCACGCTTCAGTAGCCTGCGAGAAGTCCACACCTCACGCTACAATAGACTGCGGAAATCTCCAAAACTTTCAGCACTGTAATACACAATAGACTGCGGAAATCCGAGATTCAAAAAAATTGCGAAACTTCGAGTAGTATGCCGTCGCACCCTACCAGAGGAGGGACCTACGAACTTCAAGAATTTTCGCACTTTTCCCCGTGGCTCTGATACCAAGATAAAATATACAAGCAAAACAACATGGTGAGGCTACGCTCACTTCTGTATAATTCAATCAAGACGGATTACATCTTTATATAGGAAAAGACTCTCCCGAGTCGACTACATGCAAACCAAAGACAACTAGACTCTTAACTAAGAACTAACTCTTAACACACCTACAACTAACTCTCACAACTGAAGCTTATAACTGGTGCTTATAACTGGCGCTTACAACTGACACTTTCAACTGACGCTTTCTCCATTATTTCCAAGTGGAAAGATGTTGAGCAGATTGGTTTGGGGGAGGATTTGTCTGCGCTATGGTCAGACTATATTAGGGCCTCAAAATTTGCCATATCTAAATCACAATAAGGGAGGATGAACTGGTTTGACAACATGCCCCCAATGGTGTCTACACTCCGAAAGTAAGATACTCTCAACGAGAACCTTCTTGATGGTGGAAATATCTGTGGAAGGTTAAATGTCCTTTAAAATCTCATATTTTTATGTGGTGCCGGATAAAAACAAAGTCCCAACTTAAGACATAATGAAATATATAAATAAGGAAGGACTAGGGTGATGTGCATTATGTAAAATTTGATGAGGAAACTATTTCACATCTCTTTATGCATTGTCTTTTTGTCAAACTAATATGGACAAAAAACTCAAATGCCCTGGGCCAAGTAAGAAGCTCAAATGCCTTGGGTCAAGTATGTTTGTGGCAAGGCCAGACAATTGAAAAGTCCTCAAACCCAATAAACATAAACATAAAGGTTCTCCCTATGATCATAAATGGGGAAGCTTAGATAGCTAGAAATACATCCATTTTCAAAGACCGACCCTCCATCCTGGAAATCATTGTTGCACGAGGCCTTATTATCCTATCACATTTCCCTCAAGGAAAATATCATAATCCAGTAAGAGCCATTATTGAAGAAACCGTGGACTTCTCAAGACCGTGGACCTATTTCTATGGGTCTTCCCAAAACAATTCTAAAAAGGTAGAGGAGGAGCAATCCTTCATTTAATAGACTAATCCTTCATTTAATAGACTCACATTTCTTCCAATTCAAAATAGGTTTAGACCCGGAACAAACAATTATGCAGAATTGATGGAATTAAAACTTTTATTGATTTTTGTCTAGGAAAAAAGAATTACCTTTCTAGATCTTTGGTGATTTTATGATCGTTTTAAACTGATCAGAAAAACTCATAAATTCCATAACATCAAAATCCTTCCCCTTGATGATGTGTTTAGAATATTGGACTCTTATGAATTTTATTCTCTTTTGCATGTATACAGGGAACGTCGATACGCTCTCTAAGGCAGGTTTACAGATGGATTTTTGGCAGTGGCAGATAGAGGAAACAAAGGAAGGTTCACATTATGAATTTTATCACAGAATGTTTATAGATATGGCGGACCATTCAGGCCGTGATCATTAACAATAACAATAATGTACATAGAAATGATCATATCTAATTAAAATTACGATCAGCATTGTTCCACAATATCATGCAAATAACTCCAACAAATAAATTATCATTAGTAATTAAAATTGTGATCCGGGGAGACAAATAGCGAATTTGTTGTTGAAACCTAATGTGACCGAGAGCTGACTAGGTAGAGCCATGACAGCCTTGTTCAAGCCTGCCATCCCCGCTATTCCTTTGCCCATCTCATTCACGAAAATGTTGGGTGTGCAGGAGAAGGCGAATCGAGGGATTGTAACTTTGGCACCGTGGATAGTGAAGAGAGCCACAACGTCCTGGGAGAGATCGCCCGAGCTATCCAGGTCGAGATAGGCATTATAAACTTCGACGATGCAGGTATTGTTGTGACAAATACCAGGGCCGTAGCAGAGGTTGCCGCATCGCCCCTCTGCGGATGTAGAGCAAATCGCAGCGCCGCATGCAACGCGGCGGTAAGTGGAGGAAGTGTAGGCGCCACCTTGGCAGTGAACCCACACTAAATCTCTCTGTATATCTAATGCATTTGTATAGCATAGAATCCAGTTGCCGAGTCCCAGGTCACTTGAGCGGCGAGGATCTTTGGTCGAGCGGTATTGGAAAATGACGAAGAAAGAGCAATGAAAATGAAAAGTAAAAAGAAAATGGGAGTCGTGAGCGGCAGCGACATGCTGATATAACTGCATTAAAATCCCAGCTAAAAGTGAGATAAATGTGCACACTAACTCGAGCACTAATTTATAGAGATAAATGTGCACACTAACTCGAGCCTTATGTCTTCTCTCCTGGGATAAGGTATATACACAAAAGCCAAATGCAAACACAAATTGATTAAAATACTCAAACCCTAAGCGTAATTTTACATCGTTGCTTACCTTACAGTTGGATAAGCAACCGAAATCCATTTCGTTGGTAGATGCTGATTCCTTTGCTCTGTCCTCCACATATCTAGCTCCATTCCCTTTCCTTTCATGAGCACAAAATGGTAATAGAGTTATTTTCGACCAGAAAAACCAAGAACAGAACAAGAAATCAAGGATTAAATATCTTAAAGATCTACCTGAATTCGAGAGTACTCCATCCTCCCTCGCACGCTCTGCCTGCTTCCAAGAAATTCTAGAATGCAGAAAGAATTAGATCTCAGCTCTGTACATACCGAGACTCCCGAGAGGATTCTATCGGAATCGAGATTTTATTTTCGACTACGAAAACAAAGAGTAGAACAAGAAATCATGAATTAAATATGTTAAAGGATTACCTGAATTCGAGAGTACTCCATCCTCCATTGCGCGCTCTGTCTGCTTCCAAGAAATGCGAGAATGCTCAAAGAATTCGATCTTGGGCTCTGTACATGCTAGAATGCTCAAAGAAATCTCCTCTAGAAAGTCTTCTGGTATATTGGATGTCGTTGGCGACCATCCCAACACAGTATTAAATAAGATCAGGATATTTTAATGTATAATTTCCTTTGGAAAGGAAACACTGATTCCTTTCACTACCATCTTTGCAGGTGGGATTCGCTGATAAAAGGAAAGAAATACGGTGTGATAAAACGAAAGAAATACGGTGGATGTGATTTCCGCAATATCTTCCACCTCAGTAAAGCATTGGCTGCAAATACACTCTAGAGGGTATTAACAAGGGATGGCATTTGGCATAATGTTATAAAAGACAAATATCTTCCTTTCTCCATTGTTACTAATTGGCTCAGATTGCCATCCTTCAATTTGACAACAACATCTAAAATCTAGAGCGGCCTGGTCACACATTGTCTTAGTTGGATACCCGATTCGGGACATCTTGTTTCTCTTGGAAGAGACAAGATCCTGGGATTGGGAGATAGATCCTTTCTTTCTCCATCACTAGTATCCTTTTTAAATCAAAAAAATATTTAGGTACTCTCCCGGGCTAGAAGGATCCCAAATCAAAATGCCCATTTGACCAGTCGTTTGGCTCTTATTAGTTCGGGTGCCTTCATACAAGACCGCGATGATGATTTGATGTGGATAGGTGGCGAAAATTCATGGTCCCTTACAATTAAAAACGTCTATTTGGATCTTCTTTCCACTCAGAGTTGCCCAGGAATTGATGGTTGGAGACTAAAACTCTGGAAATGGGAAATCCAACTCAAAGTAAAATTGTTCATCTGGTTGACAGCAAAGGGAAAAATATTAACATGGGACATTCTACAACAGAAAGGTTGGGAAGGCCCAAGCCAATGTCAATTATGCAAGAATGAAAATGAAAGTATAAGCCATCTCTTCATAAATTGCAACTTCATAAAATCTATCTAGGCAAGATTATTTGTTATTCTGAATTTCTAAAGTGTATGAACATGAACATCGTTGTCAGATTGTTTTAATTCCTATGCAGAGGAAAAATCAATCATTTCTTATCTACCAACCCTTATCTGTTGGTATATATGGTTGGAGAGGAACACAACAAATTTCAAGAAAATTTATCCTTTTATCCTCTCGGTGGTTACTAAAACTCTTGGCTCCTTTAGAAGAATACATGTTACCCAAAAACATATACAAATTTGAGCATGTTTGATCTCTCAGCATGCTGAAAACACTCTTGCATGTTTCGATGGTGCAACACAATCAGATGGCAAACAATGTGGAGTAGGGGGAGTTATAAAATCATCAGATTCATTAGTTTATAGATGGGTTATGAACTGTGGTGAAGGAACAAACACAAAAGCAGAACTTCTGGGTGTTTGGGCTACTTTGACACTGGCGACACAGCTGTCAATTCAAAAAATTTAGGTTCTGGGGGATTCTAAGGTGGTCATTGAATGGCTAGGAAAGAAAGGAAGACTATAGGATAGCGCTATCGAGGGCTAGAAACTCAAAATTTTGGAATTAATAAAATATTTTCATGAGATTAGTTTCCAACATATTTACAGGGATCACAACAAGGAGACAAACACTTTATCAAAGTAAGATTTTCAAGAACACGAAGGAAAAATCGCAAATTACAATTGGTTAAATGGAACAGAGGGTCCCAGGAGGCACACCTTTCTTTTCTAGCTCGGTTCCTTTTAATGTACAATTTTGGCAAAGCTCCATTTTGTCCTTTTTGTCTATCTTCCTTAGAATTGGATATGTAAACAATTATTAAGCCTCATCTGAGCTAGTACTGTGCAATTTACATTTGCTCCTAATCTGAAATAGGACAACAAATAAGCAAAAGGATTGTTATATCCTGAAGTAATTTTGAACAAGCTCCGCCATGGCGGACCATTCAGGACATGACTAAGAACCATCTAATGAATAAGGGTTAAAAAATAAAAAAGCACATTGAAATTTGACTAAGTATAAAGGCATCAAGCAATTAATCTTTGTTTGATTCCTTTATTTTCTCAATGTGTATAAATTTTTCTCAAGGACGGAATACATCAACTCTCTCTAGTCCATCAATCAAAGGTGGAGTTTTCATCACTAAGTGAAGAGAAATGGGTCCATAAAGAAAAAATAAAAATATGAAAAAAGGGTCAAGTACAAGACACCAAGAAAATAAGCTTTTCTTTAACACATTTTCTTCATGGGCATTGGAACTCTAGATCTCAACAAGTG
>SNQJ01S0189141.1:22236-34183 GCA_010110895.2 Picea sitchensis | reverse complement strand
TCTAAGCTAGATCAGTTATAAATTTATATGTTACCGCATGTGGAAAAGAAATTTTGATATGTGAAACTTAATTTTAATGAGTACTGTTGACCAGTTGTGAATATTATTTTGATATGCGAAACCCAATTTTGATAGCTTTGTATTGTTAATTAAGCAGGTATCCTCAAGACAAATTCGACCGCATCTGGGAAACAGATTACTATTTGGATTATGAAAATTTAGATTATGTGGGTAATTTAGCCTCGCAAGAGGCTATTTCAACAAATAATACTAAAAACCTTCCTCCGACTGCGGTCATGCAAACTGCGTTGGTTGTAAGCCCGGACAACATTTCCGTTACTCTAGTTTCATCCGTAGGCCACAAACCATTACTGCTGTTCTATTTTGCAGAGATCGAGACGGTGAATATCTCTGAATCGAGATCTCTCTACGTCGCAATAAATGGTGAAACAGGGTCTGAAATCATTACTCTCGTGCGGAATTATTCCGCGATCGAGCTAACATTACTCCCCATTCAAGCAGATATATTTAGCGTCATGAAGGCCCCTGGCTCCACGCGTCCTCCGATACTGAACGCTTTTGAGTGTAACTGGCTATATGCCACCGATCAAGCAACATATTCTCAAGATGGTAAGTACCTAAGTAAAATTTTCGTATTGAAATTACATATATTATCTTTCAATGTCTAACCCAGTAGCTCTTAAACTGCAGTTTACGCTCTGGACGCAATCAAGAGGAGTTTTGACATAAAAGAGTGGGTTTCTGATCCTTGTTATATGATACAGTGGAACGGAATTGGCTGTGATAACAGCTCTTCGTCCATAAGAATTTCCCAAATGTAAGTTTAATTCTTCGATTTCTTAACAGGTCAATAGTAAAGGTGAATCTGTAATAGCTCACGATAATTCTCTTGTTGCCAGCTATTTGTCGGGAAGAAATCTTACAGGATCGGTGCCTAAAGATATTGTACAGTTGACGGCATTAGTTAATGTGTAAGCAGAATTCGACCATTTTTTTTCGTGTAGCCCCTAATTAGATCTTCTGAGTAATCCTGAAAAGATGTAGACTACAACACATATCAATATCTATTATAAAAATCTCTATGTCCTCCTAGCTATAGACTCTGGTTGAAATCCTTCCGACTATTCCTATTAGGGAAAGAATTGTTGTTAATAAGTCCCCCACCTGGAACATAGAATTTGACAGCGTGAAGGGAACATCGTTTGTCTTTGAATATTATATGAAACAATGATAGTATGTGCAGCATTTTACCCCTTCTCGTTGAAATCAGCAGGTCACTTGACAATAATCACTTCATGGGCTCATTGCCAAACTTGTCCAACTTAACCATGTTGGAGAGACTGTAAGTTTCTTTTCAAACTAGAATTCTATTTTGTCTATTTTTAATCTACTCTTGAGCGTATGCATTTTCACAAAACCAAAATTTACTTTGGTTCTTATGCAGATATTTACAAAACAACAACTTCAGCGGTACTGTTGAGTGGCTATCTGAATTAAAGAACCTTAAAGACTTGTACGTTCCTTTCTTCTCTTTTCGAATTTAGTTTTTTCCTGTTCTTGTTCAAAGTTAAATGGAATTAACTGCTGAATTTGTACCGCAAAGTTTTTGAATTTATTGTCACATGAATATATTTAACTAATAAATTTTGTAACGGAATGTTTTTGAATTTATTGTGCCAGGAACATAGAGAACAATAATTTCAGCGGCGTAATTCCAGCACAACTTCTAGCTAATTGTTCGTTGAAACTCAAGTAATCATCTGCTATTTTATATACTTTTGTTTGACTAAAATCCCATTTCAAGACTTTGAGGTTTAGGTTTTCTTTCCTGTTCCTATAATCGAAATGCCCACGTTCATGGAAAATCTTACTGCATCACGTTCATGGAAAATCTCTATTTTTGTGATACAGTTACGCAGGAAACCTCCACCTAGGTACGAATAAGAGAGAATGTAGTCTACAGAATTCAAACAATAATAAATTGAAGGTTGTCCTCGCAACAACACTCAGTGGAATTATAATCATGGCTTTAGCCTTGATAGTGGGTATTCTTTTGTATCGCAAAAAAATCGGGAGAAACAAAGAGGGTGAAGCCAACCAAAGGAGCGGGGTGGAAAAGAAACAAGAACCTTTCTTCTACCAAAGTGCAAAATACTATCAATGTGAAATATTATAAGATGATACATAAATGAATTTAGGTCATAGTGATTGTACTTTTACTATTACTAAATTTAGCTCTCATGAATTCATGAATGGATTGAAGATTGCTCGATTATTACGGTGCCAAATCCAACAAAGTCCCGTTCCTTCACTCTGGATGAAATGGTAGCTGCCACAGAAAACTTTAGTCTGGAGATTGGACGAGGGGGATTTGGATCGGTGTTCTTTGGTAGATTGCCAGACAAAAAGGATATAGCTGTCAAAGTGCTCTCATTGTTGTCCCACCAAGGAGTTCAAGAGTTCTTGAATGAGGTAATTCTCAGATATTACCATGTAATACGGTTCAGTTTGGATACAATTTAAATATCTGTAACCAAAAACATTTTTTGCTGCACTCATTTCTATTATATGTATCATTAAATTCATGGCTGTGGTTTGACTTGATGAACAGGTTGATCTTCTTTCTAGAATCAATCATAGGAATTTGGTATCTTTGCTGGGCTACTATAACGAAAGCAAAGAAGTTATGCTTATCTACGAGCACATGTCAGGAGGGTCTCTAAGGGATCCTTTATGGTAGAATTATAGGGTTGAGGAGATGGGAGTTAGTTAATTCAGGAGTAATCTTTTTCTTTTAAATTATTTTAAAATTTTAGTCTAATTTAAAATTTTGATTGATTTTCTGAGCATCTGAATTGGTTTAAAATAGACAAATTTCAAAGGTAGGATTCTGAAATGCATAAAAATTTGATCCACTCCAGAATTATTTTAAAATTTTGGTCAATTTAGAATTTTGATGATGGATTTTCTGAGCATCTGAATTGATTTTAAATGAAGCAAAATTCCAAAGGTAGAATTCTGAAATACATAAAAGTTTGATCCACTCAAAAATCAGACTACCCATCAAAATCTGTAGGTCAGACACATTTTATTTTTTTTGCTAAAAACTTATCTGTTTGCTCCAGAATTAGCATACTCCTTGAGAGATGTTTGTTTCAGTTGAAATCATGTTGAAAGATTTGTTTGTGTCAGTTGAAATCATAACCCAGGTAACCAACAAGCATTGGTTCTTTTATTTTTTTCTCAGGACCTAGAACAGCACATTCCGAACTGAATTGGAAAACAAGGCTCAAAATAGCTTTACACGCAGCGCAGGGTAACACCACCTCTAAATTACTTAGCTGTAAAACAATTTTTTTATGATATAAATGCTGGCTGTTTTAAGCATGTACTACTGACTTAAAAAAAATTGATTTTGGTTTCTGCAGAGTCTTTAAAGTCTTTAAGATTGAGGAGGCTGGTATATATACCATTGGATTTTCTTGATATATAAGTAAAGATATATCAACAATATATATACCACCTGTTGCAATCTTAATATTGATAGTCCTTGATTTCTACTCTATCTTAGAAAGGACAAATGATCCCTAACCATACTTCTCATGTAAATGTGATTTCTATTTGAAGGACTGGAGTACCTCCACGTGGGTTGCACTCCAAAGATAATTCACAGGGACATGAAGACCGCCAACATACTTTTAGACAACAATATGAATGGAAAATTGTGCGATTTCGGTCTTTCAAGGATCACAATTAATGAAGAGGCTACTCACGTTACCACTGCGGTGAAGGGAACAATAGGATACCTCGATCCAGAGTATATAACCTTATACTAACTTTGCAATAATGAACTGCAATATTCTTTATGTTGAACGAATTCAATTGATTAATAATAGCACCGTCAATTTCATTTTATATACTTGATCGGCTAAGTTTATGTGGGCCAACGCTTTCACAGGTATTACAGAACTCAAAAGTTGACGGAGAAAAGTGATGTGTATAGTTTTGGTGTGGTTTTGCTAGAGATCATATGCGGTAGACCACCCATAGATTTAAAACTACCTGAGCATGAACTAAACATCATTCGATGGGTGAGGAATCAGACCATCAATCATCCAAAATATTAATATTTGGTATTGCACCTTCTCCTAGCTGTCTAACCATAATTATTGGCATATTTGCAGGTGACGCTCTATCTAACGGAGATGGATGAAAATGGTGGCATAATAACAGAGATCATAGACCAGAGGTTGGGTGGAAGTTACGAGATGAAATCCGTGATTTGTGTTGCCAAAATAGCCATGAGATGTGTTCAGGTGGAACGCTCTTCTAGGCCGAATGTGAATGAGGTAGTGGCAGAGCTCAAAGAGGCTATGAAACATGAGGATAAGAATTACTTTGGCATCGAAAGTGGGGAATTATTGGCCTGCCAGGTGGAATCGACCAAACGCAAAGGAATGGAGTGGAGTGAAAACAGCTGCAACATTTCAAATGAAGGAAGATAAGTTCGCACGCAGTGTAAATGGATTCAATGGAGAGTCGAGAAAAAAGTGAAATCTAAAAGTCATCAGAGAGAATGTGAATGAGGTAGTGGCAGAGCTCAAAGAGGCTATGAAACATGAGGATAAGAATTACTTTGGCATCGAAAGTGGGGAATTATTGGCCTGCCAGGTGGAATCGACCAAACGCAAAGGAATGGAGTGGAGTGAAAACAGCTCCAACATTTCAAATGAAGGAAGATAAGTTCGCACGCAGTGTAAATGGATTCAATGGAGAGTCGAGAAAAAGTGAAATCTAAAAGTCATCAGAGACGTGAGGGCGATGGAACACTAAGATGTTATGATGATATGTTGATGTTATGATGATATGTTTTGGTTCTTAAATTTTAAATATGGAACAACCTAAGTATTTTGAATATTCTCATTCTTTGTAATATTTTTTTTTGTTAGTTATCTTAGATGGGTATATTATTAATGAGATCATATCATATTACAAATTGACAAGGTAAAAAAATAATTATATAAAAACCCTAACTATTAAGGAAGCTCGTTCTTAATGATACCAAAATGATAATGTTCACTATTAGGAAAATGCATAGGTCGGTGTTGGCTATTAGGAAAATGCATAATAATTATATAAAAACCCTAAACATTAAGTAAGCTCGTTCTTAATGATACCAAAATGATAATGTTCACTATTAGGAAAATGCTTAGGTCGGTGTTGGCTATTAGGAAAATACATAGGTTCGTTTAGTGGAACATTGTGAGTATTGTATTTAAGACATTCACAAAACATTTTATAAGATTTATGGAAAAAAAGTTTTATGGGATTATATGAAGAGTTATAGTTTTGATTATATATATAGTTGTTTTACAACAATTTATAAGGGTTTATTAGTTTTGTTGTCCAATTAAACTAGTTAGGGATAATTTTCAAGTCTTCATGTTAAATTAAGTGATTTTTTCTTATTAATGTATAGGACAATGTAGCATCACATGTGGCCCATCTTCAATTTCTTTCTTCAATTTCTTCAACATAGTGATCCCCAAAGGATATTGTTCCACTCTTTATACTCATATTCTGTGATAACTTCATAACACTATCAATTGACTTATTTTCTAAGCTAAGATTGATTTAGTACTTTCTTACACATTATATAGAACAATGTAGCATCACATGTGGCTCATCTTCAGTTTGTTCAATATACTGATCCCCAAAGGATAATGTTTCACCCTTTATACTCATGTCCCTTTATACTCATGTTCCATGATAACGTCATAACACTATCAATTGAATTGTTTTCTAAGCTAAGATTGATTTAGTACTTGCTTACAGACTATATAGAGACTTTTCATAGAAAGACTATTATTTTGTAGTAAGAGCCTAGGAATTGATTGTCTCACCAATGAACTTGGGAGTGAATGCTAACGACATTTGATTATGAGTCAATCTCTTCTGATCTCTTATGTTTCTCTTAAATAGAAATGTTTCTTGTACTATACTCACACCTTCTTAAGTCTAGTAGGATTTTTGCTATTCAATGTGAAATTGGAATGATTTTTTTATGGCTATTTTCTTATACAATTATTATCCTTAATACATGTATTGAAAAATAATTCTTACTTTAAAATGTTATTGAAATATTTAATGAAAAATAAAAAGAAATAAGAATGAAGCCTTATTTTTTTACTTGGTTTTCATCAAAAAAAAATTACCATAGAAAGTGATCCAAAATGGATCTCTGTAGAAATACTATATGACTCTATTGATATTCTGGAATATGGAAGACACAATTTGGGACCTAGAATGGTCACTTTGTGTTAGATTCTTGAAATTGCACCAATGAAGCATAACTACAAATCCTATTGTTTATGGGAAAGGAGTATAATTTGGAATCTCTTACTTGGAGAAAATTGTCCTCTAAAACTTCACTACAGTGTATGGGTTTCTATAATTACAAAGGTGGTTCATCAAAAGGAGTACATATGTAGAAGTTATGCCGCCAACATGATAGGGGTCCATATATTCCTTGTAAGTCCATGTGGCAGTCACATTATGTCAAAACGAATCACCCATGAAGAGATAGTCATGTACAAAAATCCACTATATACATCTATCAACATCATGAATATTCCAATAAGGTTATATACCCTAATTCTATCTATCAAAATAAGGCTAGGAGAAGGAGGGAAAAGGATTCACCTTCTTTGTCTACTATTGTTGTTACATAATATGGGTAGAGAGGATAAATGAAATACTGGTAGATTAGAGTGAGAAGAAATTTGTAGACCATTGTAGTCAACTACACTATCTCATTACTTTGCAACAATGTTAGACCTCTTTGTAATTTGTTTACAATCTTCACTATATTAACAAAAAGGCAAATTCCTTTATTTATTGATAGGTTTTCCAAAATTGAGTTTCCCAACGTAAATTTGGTATTCCAATGTGTGTCTTTTCTATTGGAGTTGTGTGCTAATGACATGATAATGAAAGAATTTATTTGGTTTGTTTTATCTTCTTATTAAATTAGTAAGAAATGCAAAGAAAATACTCACCGTGGAGCATAGGCTCATTCTAATAGAAGTATCTTAAGAGATATTTGGTCGTGGAGCATAGGCTCATTCTAATAGAAGTATCTTAAGAGCAATTTGGTGAGACGACCATTGTAATATCTAAGGAAATTTACATATAAGGAAGCTTTGAGTGTAATAAGGATTTTCATTGGTATTCATGGTTGTATAATGCACCTTTATTGTTTCCTAAATGTATATTGTTTGTCTTATTTTAATGTCTATATTGCCTTGCACACCATCAACTCAGAGTACTGCAAGGATTGGTTCATTAGGGACTGGCCTCTATACTAATGATAATGATTATGTGGCTTTATTTTAGGACATGAAACTAGCCCAATATACCTATGTTTTATAATTATGAACGCATAATGTAGACCAAATTAAATTCTACCACTACTTGAGTAGACCTTGGGAGTAGTCCAAAATTCCATCTTCTCATGTTATAAGGCCATGTTTGATCTAATAAATCTAAACTTTGGGAGTAGTCCAAAATTTCATCTTCTCATGTTTTAAGGCCATGTTTGATCTCATAAGTCTAGATTTTTAGAGTAGTCCAAAATTCCATATGTTCATGTTATAAGGCCATGTTTGATCTCATAAGTCTAGATTTTCAGAGTAGTCCAAAATTCCATATTTTCATTCTATAAGGCCATGTTTGATATAATAAGTCATAGTAGTATAAGACTTTCCTAAAATGGAATCTAACTAATTTTTTGGCACAACCTTTCTATAAAAAAGTCATACTTATATTGAATCCATGAGTTATTTTATAACTTGTATAATGCAAGCTACTTCCCACATACACTTGTGATGGTCATATGGACTTAATGATATCATGGTTGCTTGATAATGAAATTCAAAATAGATGGTATCTTATTGATGATTGTTTTTTTATTTATGAGTGTCTTTCTTTCTATACTCTTGGGTTTTCTTGTAATATCTTTCTATTTGCAAAAATGGCTTGTTCTTGATTTCTAATTGAATTTGTTTGTTGTATTTTGATGAGCATCTTATTATGTAAACATGATGAATAGATACAACATGTATCTATTTTTTTTGTTCTTTTCTCTTAATGCACTACTATGTAGAGATGATGAATAGATATAGCATGCATCTAATTTTTTTTTTTTGGTTCTTTTCACTTAATGCACTAATTATTATAGATCAATATTTATGAAAAAGGCATTCACATTGGTTTGAACTTGAGGAGATGGGTTTTATGGTTGAGAGAAAAAGGATTTATACATATTTATATTCCTTCCATTTTATGAAATACATGATACAATGAATTTATTCTATATGGCCTTGTCAACTTTCCGTACACGTTCACAATGAGCTTTATGCTCGTAAGTATGCTTATAACCTCCCCAACCTCTTGATTATTTTAGAAGTTTAAGTATTGACATAAATATGTGCAATAATTTGTTACATAAATCCTCTTTTAGGGAGAGAAGATAATGGTTATTTGTGGTTATGTTTGTTATTTTATATATGGGGTTTCTATATATCGGTTTTCAATTGCACATTAGCATCAACAATGAATTAGAAGGATCCAACTAGTTTAGAATGTCGATGACATTATGTTCACCACCTACATTTAAGTTTTAAATTATAAATAGTAGCATTCCAATGTATAATTTCATGTCAATAAAGCTCACTATTTCAAAACCAATGTATAATTTCATGTCAATAAAGCTCACTATTTCAAAACCAATGTATAATTTCATGTCAATAAAGCTCACTATTTCTAAGACCAAGGAGTTTACTAAGTTAGGTCATATCCTTCCTTTTCATATTTTTGTTTCTATAATATTTAACTAGTGTATTAATTTTCATAAGTTTAGGGATTATGGTTTTAAATTAAATAATTATATGAATAAATAGTCTCTGGTGTTTTATATGTATTCTTTTGATTCTTATTAAGTAAAGGAATCCCACATGACCATCAAAGAAACCGATAACCCTTCTCTCCACTCTATCCATCCTTTCATACATTCCCTGAAACAATCATTTACCATAATGATTTCCCTTCTTTCCTGCGTGTCAAAATTTTCACTATGGTTAATATTACCTGAAATGTGCCAACCATCTCGCTTACATGGTGTTTTTTTAGTAAGACTTTATCATTCTTTGCACTAACAATCTATGATTGCTAATGACAAAAAAAAGGGTTGTTGAATCCCACAATAATAAAAAATTTAGACTCAAGAAGGAAAAGTCTCAATATAAATGAATTCCTATGTGGCATAAAAAAAATTCAATCAATATCAACATCGACCATGTATGAGTTGTTGACACTAATGAACATTGGGTTTTATCATTGATGTGGCTTATATTTATGACTCTATTATATACCTACACCATTACCCTCTTCTTCTCATGATGTACTATTTTATCTATATTGTTTTCTTCTTTACATGATATGTAAAAGACATATTATTTATCCCACATTCGTTGTGTTCTTATTTACTTTATTTCCTTTATTTCACTCTTTGATAAGACATCATATGTATGAAGGGGACAATTTGATTTAAATGAGTTCACATGGATGTTTCTACCCTCAATGTGGCATTGTCTCATGTCCTCTCTAAGTTGTTAGTAATATAATATTTTCTTATTTTTACTTTGTTATTTTCTATTTGTAGTGGTTATTTTCAACACAAAATTATTTTTGGCACTAACATTGCTAAAGATTTCATAAATCGACCCTTTGTTTCTATGACTAATGTCAACAAGAACATTGTAAGTGATGCAATTTTTTCTATGGATTTCTCATCGACCCATGGTGCATAATCCATCACCTCCATTGATTACCACTACATCATGACTCAATCTTCTCAGAATTATGCCATATCCATTTTAGGCTAAAACAAAATACCCTAATAACTTAGTCAAAATTGTCTTTTTCTTTGATGTTTCTATAATTCCAATCCATTTTCATATCCAAACTCTACCTTTTCAAAGTTTTTTGGTTCCCAAAATATCTTCATTGCTTAACAAGGCAACGAAGATATACTCTACCTCCTCATGTAAATACCATATTTTATTGGAAATATTTTACCTTATGAAACCAATTCTCAACAAGCCTTTCTTACCTTTGTAGTTTCCCCAAAATCATGTTTGTAATATGGTTTCATGCTCCAACTCAACATGAGCATATGTGTAATACCCAAATTTTGAACCCTTTGATGCATTATATTATATTAGATTATGTATATATATTGTATATAAGTGGTTATAATCACAAGAGTCAAACAATATGAACATAAACAAATGGCCCCATGTGTAAATGATGTAAATATGTTTTAAGGATTACTAGTGTAGAGATCAAGGCCAACACTGAAGTAGTAAAATGTAAATTGTGGTCAATATGATTTCGATGCATTGTGTGGTATACTTTTGTATTATGCTCAATATATGTAAATACTATGTTGAAAATTAATATAAAGGTACAAGATGGTTGCAGAAAGTGGAAGAGGAGTTATGAGTCCATTAGAGCGGAAGCAGAAAGGGGGGCCAAGAGGAAAATAATCCTACCTTTTCTATGAAATCCTACTTGATGCAGGAGTAGCACTAGAAAAGAAAGCGCGAGTGGAATACAACTGGATATACACCACTGCACATTTTGAATACATTTTGAAATTCAAAAGGGAACACATTAATGTAATAGTTGGACAGTGTTAAGGCCCTAACCCACACATAGGTAGAGTAATACATTCGGATGTAATAAAGGTCAATATTAATAAGGCCTTTCAATAAAATACAAGAAGGCGGATGTAAGAAGACCTAATAGAAGCTTCTGCTTCTAGAAGGATCTTCCTCTAGATGCTTCTCTTGATAGACATATTTAGTATAAATACGGATCGAGGGTATGAAAACCCTAGCTTGGAGATTATTGTAATAGAGGGTTGCTCGAATGGAGGTTTCCCCCTCGAAGAGGCCCATGAACATTGCTTTCTGAATCAAAGTGTTATTTCTGTTCTTGTTCTTATATCATTTATGTCTTATTGTGGAGATTATGCTGGTTACATTACTGTTATTCTTCTATTTCTAGAATTTTATTTCTATTTTGCATACTTTTTGTATCTCATATATTACAAGTGGTATCAGAGCACTTTCTTTGGCAAAAATTGTGGGAATTTTTTTTCAGGGTAGAGACGAATTCTGGCATCTTTAAGCCACAAAGATCTGTCGTTACACACATAAACCCATAGTTGAGAGATTCATACATCCAGGAAATACAAGTGGTTCTTAAGCACACATCTATTGGCCACCCTTGTAACCCATGTTGGTACCCCTTCGAGTGGTAGCGCATCAGACAGCACCTGTGTACAGATCAGCCTAGATTTCTCGAAGCCCTCCTTAGATAAACTAATCGGTCACCTAACTGCTATAGTGCCACTGAGAACAACACTCTGGAAGATACTTTCTAGTACCTGGGTAGTCAGGTAATACAGCTAAGGGTACGATCTATCCTCCTTAGTTAGTGCCCTGAGATATTGGGCTGAGTACTATTGTTGAACCCCGCACGTATATTAGAGAGGTATAGCACAGGGAAAACCCTTGTCTGTAGAACCCTTGAATACCTAACCCTTGGGGGACAGAAACATAAACAAATTAAAACAGACAAGATTTGTTGTCGCACAACTGTGTTCGGGTCGCCAAATCATTACACTTTTCTTACTGTTTAAGCATTTGGGGATTTCATCATTGTAGTATTCTTCAGACCAGAGTATAACTCTGCAGGTGTAAAAAAAAAAAAAAGTCTGGAAATTTTTTCACCATTATTTGAGGCCTATTCCATTGGATTCATCTCTTCGCCCTTATCACATTCATCCATATCATTTTTT
>SNQJ01S0189141.1:0-15912 GCA_010110895.2 Picea sitchensis | reverse complement strand
TAATGTTATTTTATTTATGTCAGCTTTAGGCCATTAGTTGTAACTATACCTCCTAGTCTCCTATATATACCAAGGAGACATTTTCATTTTGAATCATCTTGTACTTAAACATTTAAGTGGGGTAAAAGGAGGTTCCCCCTCGAAGAGGCTTATTATCTGAAATTATCTATTTTTCAAGGCGTTGAGTACTATTCCTGAGGTTTTTCTATGCTATATTGATGTTTGGTTCTTAACAGAAGTTGAAAGAGTGTGGGGGATGTTGTTTTCGGGAAATCGTGAGTCGTGAAATGCCAATAAGTGGAGGAAGAATATGGAGTGTCGGATCACAGGAACAAGGACCATTGATATGACATAGAGTTGGTCATCGTGGGTTTTCATTTTGGAGAAAGGGAGAGGGCCACTCTAGAAATCCCTAACACGTGAAATCCTGAGGCAGTCGAGGGTTGGGCCCTAGGAAGAAGTTGAGGGTCACATCAGTGAAGATGTAAGAGAGGATTCAAAGACCGTTAGTCCATTTTGGGGATTCATGAAACGAAGGAGTCGGGCTGCCTAGCAACGAAAGTCCTGACATCGTGAAACACGGAACACCTTTTGGAAATAAGTCTGTGGTCATGCTAGTGATCATGTGGAGTGGAAGTTCACACCTAGTGCTTGTTCGAGCAGGTGTAACTCATAAAAGGACATGTGTTTTATATGTGTTGAAGGTTCCAGCATGGAACAAGGATCCATTTCAACTCATAGAAGTTGAATATCCAAAGACCGGGAGGTCAACAAACCCTTCTGAGGTAGGAGTGTTGTGCCAAGTGGTATCAGTGCTTGACAACTTCTATTTTCTATAGAGAGAAGACATAGGATAGTTGTGATTTGAATTATGTGTGGACAGATTGAAACAATGCTACCCAGAAGACGTCAAGAAATAATTTTACCCGATTTAGTTGTGGAAAGGGAAATGAGGGAATTTCATTCTTGATTAGATGCTATGGAGACAACACAGATATGAACACATGATTCTGGAGATATCAGTGAGGCTGAAAGCGAGCATGAAGAAGGAGACGAAGAAGAAGTTGTATCTAAAGATGTTGCAGAGGAATGTCTATTCAAAGTTTTTGCAATAATATGTGCTAGAGGAAAGTTGGACATCCCGATGTATGAAGGAAACTTAGATGTTGAGGAGCTACTAGATTGGTTTAGAGATCTGGATAAATACTTTGATTATGAAGATATTGAATAAGACAAGAAAGTAAAACTTGTTGTCAATAGGATGAAAGGGCATGCAACACAATGGTGGGATGAACTGTTGGCTGACAGGCATTGCAAAGGAAAACAAAGAATTAAGAGCTGGGATAGATTGGTAGCAAAGATGAAAGCTAAATTCATACCCAGAGATTACCAAATCAATCTTTTTCGAATAAAGAAGAATTTGAAACAGAAAGGAATGACAGTGAAGAAATACACTGAGGACTTTTACATGATAAGCATCAGAGCAAGTCATCATGAAAGTGATGATGAAAAGGTTGTTAGATATATGAGTGGCCTGAGATATGAGATTCAGGACGAGATGAGCATGGTGACAATAAAAAATAAGGAAGATGCTTATCAGATTGCTCTGAAGTCAGAAGAGAAACTGGCCCAAAAGCAAGGTGAAAAGGGCAGGGGTAGAAGTAAGATAAGAGGCAAAGAATTTACCCAGGACAGAGTACAAAAGACGAAGAAAATAAGCCTCATAATTACCCAGAAAGGGGAGGAAGTTCACAAGGGAGACAATATGTCAATAGGAATACTTTTCCTCATGCAAGAGGAAGAGGAAGAGGCAAAGGAGGTGAAGTAAAGTGTTTTGTCTGTGGAAAGATCAGACACAAGTCTTGGGAATTCCCTGATCGAAAAAGAGATGGAGGAGGATAAGCTCACATTTCATAAGCGAAGAGGAAAAATGTTGAGGCAAAAGATGCAGAAGGCGGAAGATCCTTAATGATGAGGAAAATTCTATTGAAGCCAGAGAAAGAGATAGAGAATCCAGTCCAAAGGAATAGTTTATTTAGGACTGCTTGCAAGACCAAGGATAGGGTATGCAAGGTAATAGTTGATAGTGGAAGCACAAATAATTTAGTATCTACATATATGGTGGAGAAGCTAGAATTGGCGATAGTTGCACATCCAAGCCCATACAAAGTTTCATGGTTGCAAAAAGAACATTAGGTAACAGTCACTAAACAATGTTTAGTTGAATTTAAGATAAGGGGTTATAGAGATGATATTTTATGTCACATAATTCCCATGGATGTCTGTCATCTTTTGTTGGGGAGACCATGGCAATATGACATAAATGTTGTCCATGATGGATGAAAGAACACCTATACCTTGGAGAAGAATGGTAGGACGCATATGTTTCTTCCAATTGAAGAAAAGAGGGTAAAAGAAGAAGCAAGTAATACTATACTTATTATGAGTGGGAAGGAACTTCTTGATGAAGTCAAGAAAGATAAAGAAATATAGTTTGTTGTGGTTAGAAAACCTAGAGTCATCTTGACCAATACTTCAATAGATGATCTACCTGAGGAAATTCAGGAACTTCTAGAGATTTTCGTTGATATAGTGGTGGACGATTTACCTTGTTCATTTCCACCCATCGGAAGTATAAGCCATCACATTGACCTTATACCAGAAGTGATTTTACCAAGAAAAGAAGCGTATAGATTGACACCACAGGAGAATGAAGAGGTCAATAAGTACGTCCAAGATTTGATGGACAAAGGGTTGATCAGAGAAAGATCGAGTCCATGCACTCTAACAATAGTGTTAAGTCCAAATAAGGATGGTGGATGGAGGATATGTATGGAATCGATGGATATAAACAAAATCACCATCAGGTATAGATTTCCTTTACCTAGGATGGATGACTTGATGGATTGCTTGAGTGGGGAAATTGTTTTTTCAAAAATTGATTTGAAAAGAAGATATCATCAAATTAGAATGAGGGAAGGTGATGAATGGAATACAACATTCAATATGAATGAAGGACCATATGAATGGCTTGTGATGTCATTTGGCTTGAAGAATGCGCCAAGTACCTTTATGAGATATATGAATGAAGTCTTGAAAGATTTCATTGGGAAGTTTGTAATTGTGTATCTTGATGATATATTGATCTTCAGTAAGGCTGAGGAACAACACTTGAGACATTTAAATCTAGTGATGAGGATATTGTAGCGAGAGAAGTTGCTGATAAAATCATAAATCTGAAGAAGTCATCTTTCATGCAGATAGAACCCATTTATTTGGTTTTTGTGATCTCTTCGAATGAGTTGAAGATGGATCCAGAGAAGGTAAAAGAAATAAAAGAATGGTCATTGCCAAGAAATATCTTTGAAGTCAGAAGCTTCCATGGAATAGCCAGTTTTTACAGGAAATTCATCAGAAATTTTAGTGGGATTTATGCACCAATGATCGACACAGTCAAGAAAATACATAAATCTTTTCATTGGACAGAGGAAGCAAAGAAAATTTTCAAGTTGTTGAAAGAGAAGATAACTAAACAACTAGTTCTGGTTCTGCCAGATTTCAGCAAAACATTTCAAGTGATATGTGACGCAAGTGGATTTCTGATTGGAGAAGTTTTAAGTCAAGACAATAGGCTAGTTGCATACTTCAGTGAGAAGTTGAACGATGCTAAAATAAATTACTCCACGTATGATAAAGAGTTTTATGCAGTCATACAAGCGGTGAAGAAATGGAGGCACTACTTGTTTCCAAAAGAGTTCGTTTTGTATAGCGACAATCATGCTTTACAGTTTATAACTAGACAAGAGAAACTGAACCAAAAACATGCATAACTTTACTTTTGTTATAAAGCACATTTCTGGAGATGATAACAAGGTTGTTGATGAATTGAGTAGGAAAGGTTTGATTCTGTAGGCGTTTCGTGTTAAGACCATAGGTTTTGATAGCCTTAAGGAAATGTACAGAGATGATTGAGATTTCAAGGACACTTATGAAGAATGCAAGAAGCCTGTTCTAAGAGATAGAAGCCAATGGATTGAAAACTTGATTCAGGATGGATTGTTGTTCAAAGGAAATCAGTTGTGTATCTCGAAGAGTTCTATAAGAGAAAACATTCTAAAGGAAAATCATAGTGGGGGATTGGTTGGACATTTCAACCATGAAAAAACATTCACACAACTAAACAGTTTGTATTATTGGCCAAGAATGAGGAAGGATGTAAATAAATTTGTCAACAGACGTAGAATCTACCAACACACAAAGGGGAAAAGACAGAATACGGGTTTGTATCAACCATTTCCAATACCAAAGAGGTCGTGGGACGCGGTAAGCATGGATTTTGTATTGGGACTGCCAAGGACACAGAGAGGTTGTGATTCCATATTTATGGTAGTTGATAGATTTTCCAAAATGACACATTTCATTCCATGTCATAAAACTAGTGATGCAACAAACATTGCAAATGTATTCTTCAAAGAAGTTGTTCGACTTCATGGTTTACCCAAGAGTACTGTTTCATACAGAGATACCAAATTTGTTGGTCATTTCTGGAGGAAAATTATGGAAGAATCTAGGAACGAATCTATCTTTTAGCTGAGCATATCATCCTCGGACAGATGGACAAACTAAGGTAGTAAATCGAAGTTTGGTAGACATATTGAGTATTTTAGTAGTTGAACATCACAGTTAGTGGGTTGAGATTCTGCCACAAGTGAAATTTGCATATAATGACTCACCTAATAGGATAACAGGACAAAGCCCATTCTAGATAATGTATGGAATGCAACCGAGAGGAATATCTAAGTTGAGAGACTTACATAAGAATGAGTTCAGAAGTGCTGGAGCAGAATATTTTGCAGCAGAGATGCAAGAGCTCCACATGAATATTAAAGAGTGGTTACAGTATGCTAGCCAGGAATACAAGCGCAGAGCATATCAGTATAGGAGAGAGCTTCAATTTGATGTGGGATATTTAGTTTTAGCACACCTCAAAAAAAAAGGTTCCCAAGGGGAACATATAATAAACGGAAGATGAAAAATATAGGGTCATGTAAAATTTTACGAAAATTTGAGGAAAATGATTATGAGATAGAATTGTTGAATGATGTGGCCATATCACCCATATTCAGCGTAGCAGATCTGTATCCTTACAGAGAAGATGAAGCAAGAGGAGGAGAGAATCAGAAGGAAATTCAGTGGGTCAAATAGATGCCTATACCTGAAAGGCCACATATGAAAAAGATCATTGACCAGAGAATTAGCAAGAAGACCCAGAGAAAGACATATTTGGAATACTTGGTAAAGTGGAAGGGACACTCGATTGAAGATGTCAGTTGGGAAAGTGAAGAAGATATCCAGAAACATGGACAGATGGTTAAGGAGCTCATGGACAGGATTCCATGATTTTTTCAGCTAGAGTAGTATGCTGCAGGAGCATCACCAACAAAGCAAGCGCAAGTGGAAGATAGTCGGATATACACCAGTGCACATTTTGAAGACCTTTTGAAATTCAAAAGAAAACACATTAATGTAATAGATGGCTGGATGTAATTGTTCTTAAATGTTTTGGGGATTGTAATACATATCGTGAGCATTTATCTCATCTCTCGATTGGAGGCATTTATTGTAATAAATGTAAAGTATTTGTATTCTTTTAATTTCGATAAGATAGCTTAGAGTTGTAAGGGGGAAAACTCAAGAAAATATCCCTCGTATGTATTGTATTGTACTTTTTATCATTGTATCATTCTAACTGTAAGAGTAAGCGAGCATAGGAGAGAAGAGAAAAACATATATTGTAGAAGTTGTTTGAGAAGATAGTCGTTGCTATAGAACCATGTACAGAAGCACTTGGATTAATATAAGAATGATTTGATCCAATTTCATGGTGTTTTATGGTTACCGTTTCCATATATTGAATGGTATGTTTACAGTTTTCTTATATACTCTCTTATGCATTTGTTTCAATGTTGTGTATGCTCATGATTTCATGTTGAATGTATGAAGTCCATGAGAGAAGGAAGTATAAGTTTCAATTTCTACTTGTCCTAAGAATTCCTGCAAGGAGTGCAGTGAAGGTCCATAAGGAGTGCATTGACGAGATTCTGATTTTTACCTCATAAAAGATCAAGAGAGATAGAGTCGTTCTTATACCAACAGAGTGAAACTAGAGCATAGTTTTGTGCAAGGTGTGCACAAGATAGATCGAATTCTTAGACTTTTCGAACCAAGATAAGGGTTGAATAAATTTTGTTGTAGGGAGTGTGTAAAGTTAGAGGTGTTGGATAATCAGAGATTGTCACGAATTCTGCAAGGAGAGCATGTAAGAATTCCCTAGAATCCTTGAGTTTGCAGAAGGAATCAAGATCAAGAAGGATAGAGATTTGGAAACATTCAGAGTGGAGACAAGGTCGAAGTCACCTCACAAAAATCAAGTTCAGAGGGGTGGACGCCAAGTTGTTTGGTGAGGAACTATTGAGATACTGAACGAATGGTGGAAATTATCATGGAGAGGAACATCAATTTCCCATGGACTGTTGGATCTAGCCGATCTGTAGGGAGGATAAGGAGAAGGTCATTAAACACTCACAAGATTAGGAGAGATAGCAGTCCTCAGATCTGAATGGTGAGAGTTGTTGATTTGGTGCTTCAAAATATCATCATTTAGGAAGTTGGAAGAGTATGGAGGAAGCTATTTTCGGGAAATCGCGAGTCATGAAATCCCAATACGTGGAGGAATAATATGGAGTGTCAGATCACAAGAACAAGGACCGTTGATCTAACATAGTGTTGGTCATCGTGAGTTCACATTTCGGAGAAGGGGAGAGGGCCACTCCTCAAATCCCCGACATGCAAAATCATGATGCACTCGAGGGTTGGGCCCTATTTTGCATTCGAGGGTCACATCAGTGAAGTGATAAGAGAGGAGTTAGAGACCCTTATTTCATTTTGAGGGTTCGAGAATAGAAGGAGTCAAGATTCCTCACAACGAAATTCCTGAAATCATGAAACACGACGTCCCTTTTGGGGCTAAGTCTGTGGTCAAGCCAATGGTCACGTGGAGTGGAGGTTCATGCCTAGTGCTTGTTCACGGAAGATTAACTCATAAAAGGACCTATGGTTTATATGTGTTGAAGGTTCCAGCGTGGACCAAGGAGCCATTTTGGCTTAGAGAAGTTGAAGATCCAAAGACCAAGAGGTTAGCAAACTCTGCTGAGGTAGGGGTGTTGTGCCACTACCTTTTACTTCCTAGTGGAACTTAGTTAAATATCATCTACCACTATTGACATGGAATCCAAATAATAAATAAATGTGATTGTTGGTAAGGAAGTCTACCACATAAATATGGTGGCATGGGGTTGGGTACAATCATCATGGGGAATTGTAAATGTCCTCCATCCTTATGGAAATATATTCTTCCACCCTCATGAGAATTTTTTACTCTCTTCCATTCTCATGGGAACCATTTCAATTCTTTTCATTCAAACTCTTACCATTATCATGTTTAAGTACCACTAAATTTTTTATTACTATAATCATCATGTTTTGGACTAATATACAGAGATGGAAATGACCATTTATCATTTATAGGAACTTAATTTGTGGACCTGTGAAGAGAGATGTATGGATGTAGAGGAGCATAGACCTTGGGATATTTAGGAAAAATGTCTTTCCCTTGTTAATTATTTCTCATTGGGTGCCTTAGGGCCAAGATATTGTTCTACTAGCTTATACATAGAAGGAAAAAAACAATATGCATTATTTCTACCTAGAATAAAGATAAATATAAAGGAAGAATACTTCAAAGGGAATGTTCAATAGAGAATGAAAATACCTTCCTTATATATTGTAGAGCAGTGGATGAGAGTGTTATGACTATTTTATGGGTAGTTGAGTTACATTAAGTGCTCAATTATGAGTAAATTAGTTGAGATTGAGAGAAAGTAGGTTGAGTTAGGTGATTTGTGAGATTTTAGATCATTTCATTTTCCTTGGTGGCCTCATAGTGTATAGGTTAAATTTGATATATGGATTGGATTCCTATGGTTAAGTGGAAATAAAATTTCCATTTTATTTGACCATCTTGATTAAAAGATAAACATCAAATTTGTTTTCTTCATTCCCTATTTATAATTATGCAATTTAATTGTATTCCATGTTATGAATGAAAGGGATATGGAACCCATTGTTTCTATGAGTTTATGCTTTCTTATTTCGACAAAAAAATTTAGTTTCGTAAATATATGGATTTGAATGGCATTGGGCCTTTAGTATCTTAAATGTATATTGATATTTTCAAAATTGGGTCATGTTCCCACCTCATGGTTTGGAAAATCCATGGGAGGGGATGTTATGATATGACATTAAATATTTATTAGTAATCCATATAATAACTCCTCATCTTCCTCATCAAGCATGGAAGTTAAAATATATTGAAAGTATCTAAATTGATAATAAAGTATATACCTATGTAAGGAGGGAAGTTTAACCAAAAAGGTTTTTCACCTGCCTACTCTAGTAACTTAAATGGAAAAGGCATAATAGGATTTTAAAACTAGTTATTTCATGGGCCATGTAGAAAATTATAAATGAGGTGAAACCAAATTATATCACCTTAATATAATGAGGCACTCTATGTTGAATATGCCTCTCTTTATACCTGTATTGAGCTTTTTAAGTATTCTCTCTCATATGCCTTTGGATCTACTAAATTCTCTCTAATAGTTTTATGGATTTATATCATTCATTAGCATGATCGATATATTTATCCTCACCCTCTTGGGAAAACGAAATATCAAAAGGAATAAAATGAAAAACTCCCAAGAATATTTCAAATTGGGAATCACTACTTGTGGTACGAACATGTATACAACCCAACATTAAAAGCAGGGATGATTTTAAGGATGGAAATTTATTTAAAAATGTAGAAACCTTGGCAAATCTTACTAATCCTTCACATGTTAACTACAAATGTTTGGCGATATTATTGTAAAAATATTCAAATTTATAAGGATTTTATATAGTTTTTATAAAATTTTGGCGATTTTTAAGGTAAAATAATTTTATCTATAGAATTTGGTCAAATTATTTTTAAAATAGTGAATCTCATCTTTGGAAAAACCATGGAAAATTAGACCATTAGTTAAATTTATCCCCTAAAATCATCCCTGATTAAAAGTGTTAAATATAAGGTAAATTTCATTATATACATTCATATTTTTTCTATTGTATCCCTTAAAAAATTGAAAAATATTGTATTTACCACCTCTGTATTTCCATTTTCTTATGGTGGAAAAATAGTTCCCTTTTTTCATACATATAATATATAAACTTCATAAGAAACAAAAACCTGATCAAAATCCAAAACAAACACAACAAAAAATTGAACCTCCTCCCAATTTTTTTATAGATCTAACAATGGAAGACTTGTTAATTCCAAAGCCAAGTATAGAAAAAGAAAAGGAAGTTGAAATGGAGAAAGTCATCACACCTAGTATCATGGAGAATATACTATCTTAGGGTGATCATTATATACCAAATCCATTAGAGGAAGTTGATGACCTTGAACTCATTTCTTACAATAGGAGAAGGCAATCCATAATTAAGAAAACTCAAAATAGAAAGAAGGTTGATCTGGATAATACCATTATATGTAGTACTAAATATAAGGTTATTGACACCAAAAGGGGTAATCTAACTAATCTATTGTCTCCTAAATTGTCTATTTCACATGTAGCCATTAATAATCCAAATCAGAAGTAGAAAACACCCAAAATATGGAGAATATGATCTCTCTTCTAGAGAATCAATTATAGTACTATAAAACAACATAGGGATCAATGTCCATTTTTGTATAATAGTTCTTAGATGAATATAACATAAACACTCAAATTAAAAGCTATTTATTTTCCAAAGAATTTAAACTTGATGATTTAAGTATGTAATTATCAATTTTGCATAAACAAAATATTATATAGACACTCAAATTAAAAGCTATTTATTTTCCAAAGAATCTAAACTTCATGATTTAAGTATGTAATTATCAATTTTGCATAAACAAAATATTATATAGAAGGAAGAGAAAGGAATGTTTAAAAAAAATTTGGATTTTATTAAGAAAATATAGAAATGTAGGCTATAAGGATCACCAAATTAGGTTGTTGAGTAGGTTTGAGATATATGACAAAGAAAGATACATGCTAATTGGGTATAACAACGCATGAATATCAAAATCATATTGAATATGAATTGATACTTTGTATCAAAATTTGGGACATAATAAAGGACACCACAATATAATTTTTTCTCGCTAGGTCCTCGAGAAAACTTTAATTTTAATTCATCTTATTAAATATTGATCAATCTATCGACATGAGTATGAGGTTTGAGGAATAAAGGCTATACAAAAATGGCACCTCCATAATGTTTCGTAGAAATGAAGTGAAGAAGGTTGCAAAGCTCAAATGTTCATTTCCAAAAATATAAAAAAATTTAATAGAGAACTTCCTATTTTGAAATTCCTAAAAGGAAAACATATTTTTCTAGAAGCAACTCGAAACTCAATCCCAAGTTCACCTAAGGATTGAGTCAAAAGTACTTACTATAACCAATTTTTGAATTTATATAAATATGAGAATTCAATGAGTTGTACGATATTTTTGGCTCTAGAGGGCACGACTTGTGAAAGACATTGTATTAGAATTACTTCTCTAATTATTATTATTATTATTAGTCCCTGTCGTAAGCATAGAGGGACTATAGCGATCGATAAAGTGTTGACTACATATTTGTTTGTACTTTGACCGTAAATATTTGCATAATACCTATTGTTGGAGCTATGGAATTAAAAGCATATATTTTTATATATTAAAAAGTAACATATATGTATTGATCCGATTGGCGAAGAGATTGGAGATCTTATTGCCAGCTTCGCTATTCCTAATGCAGTATATGGAAACATATACAAACTTTTTCTAGTACACAATATGTTTTAATCATATATTTTTCCTATATATTGCTTGAAGGTCGATTAATGCTACCATTAGTTCAAATGTTTGTATTATCATTTTCTACTACCCGAATATATCCATTAGTTTTGATATGTACCAAGCATATTGAAATGTTTTCATATCCAATATTTGTATATTTCTTGAAATTTATTGACACTTATTCCAATATGCCTTAATAGGTCTGACAGTGTAAATGTTTACATGATGCGACATTCTCCAACACCCCTGACATCTTAAATGTTTGCATACCACGAGGTCCTTAGACAGCCTGAGAGTCTTAAATGTTTATGTAAATACGATTCTCGGAGTACATGCTAGTTCAATAGCCATTGTATGTTTCATCCGTTTTCTTCCATTGAAGCTACATACATTGTTTACTGGTTTGGTGACTACTTCTTCTTTGCTAGTTTGTCGGGTGCTGCCATTGTATGTTTCAACCTCATAATCATTGAAGCTAGATACATTGTTTACTCATTCGGTGAGTTGTTCTTCTTCGTTGGTTTCTCGGTTGATGTTTTTTATTGTTTCACTCGTGATTCGAACCACACTTCTGCATTTCATTGTTTCGAAGTAAGTTTCAATGCCATGGTTTTGTTTTGTATTCCTTGTTTGTTGTTCAGTGTTTGTAGTTTACAGGTAAGAATGTTTTCTTATATGTAGTCCCATGTTCCTTGTATGTTTCTGGTTCCTTTTTTGCTTCGTCTGCAGTTTGGTAATCATTGGAGATACATATGTTGTTCACTGGTTTGGTGGATTTTGTTGGTTCATTGGTTTTTGGGTTGTTGGTTCTATTTGTTTTCCTGGGGTTTGCGCTTTGGGGCCCTGGGCGTGTAGTTCGACCTCTGCGTGATTTATCATTGGTTTGGTCCTTGCTGGTTTCTTTTCTTTGATTCAACCTTGCAGGGTTGGGGTGTAGCAATGGTGGTTGGAGCTTTACTTTTTTATTTTTATTTTTGGATTGTTATTTTTTTTGGGGGGTGCTTTAGGGTGTTCATCCCCTGCACCCACTAGTCAATCTGAAGTTGTGTTATTTGTCATTTTTGTAGAGGTTGTTATCTGTATTTATGTGAGATTTTCCTGATGCTCGAGTCCTGCCATGAAAGAAAATAGTTGCATACAAAATTGTTGGATGATTACATGTGAAGTTACAATATTCGTTGTTTTTTTGTTGGGATAAAGCATATGTATGTAGCGTACATTTATAGACCATGTATGGTCAGATCTACAGATATGACATGACATGTTCTTTCTCCTCTACATATACTGGTGTGCACATGATACAATTTGTGTTGTGCTTGAGATATGATATGTGCAACAAAGATTCTTCAAGATTATATTTTCATGTATCGAAGCATGTCTGGGTAGTTTTCCACGAAAAACTAAGAACTTGTAATGTGGGCACAATAGTCTGTGTAGAGGATAAAGAACACGGTTAAAGGGCATATCTGGATGAATTTCCAGGGAAAACCATAAATCATTTAGCTACGGCCATGCAATTGCGTGATATTTTCTGCCTTGTAATATATTTTGGCCAGGGAAAAAAAGGCTAGACGTTTACACCCATGGATAGAAAAGAGAAAAGGTTCGTGTTTCTGCCTTTGTAAACTGTTCATTGATTCAGTTTTATTGTATCTACATATTTCTTGTTCTCTAGTGAATACCAGCTTCCATTGATGTACATTGAATTTTGTGGGTTTCCACATTGAAACAAACAGAGTAGCTAGAGAAAAGGAGGGAGTCTTGACTGCATCAGCTGAAGAGGATATAGAAAGGTGCATGCTTGTAATGTTGTTTCATATTGCGTTGTTTTGTATTTCATTTATGGTCTGTATATGTGTTAAACTAGTTGTGTGCCTTCCTACATGGTAAGTTATCTTGGTTAAATGCGTTCCTTCTTGCATACTAAGCTAGATTATGTCCATTGTGATTGTGTTGCATTGTTGCATTTAAAGAAACAAAATCGTTGAATAGGCCGAAGGACTTTTTGGTGGGTAAATAGACCTTTTTCTTTTTCTTTTAGATGTTTGTTTTCATACTAACTTGCCTTCGTCTCGATTGTATCTTTGGCGTTGCTACCTTGGAAAAAACAGGTTTCTTGGATGGGGAGATGAATTCTTCTGTGCAGCAACAGAGGGTTTTGTGGTTCAATCTTCTAAAAGGTATACCAAGTGTGTCGGTAAATTAAATATAAAAAACGGGAGGGAGCATATAACATTAGACTTGAAAACGATGAATTTGCAGTAATGGGCCTTTCTTCTCTCCTTATTTCTACTTTTTCCCTTTTATAATATCCCTTTTGTTTTCTAATTCATCTGCTTAGTGTGGTTTCTGAAAATTCCCTCATGCGTCAGTTGGCAGACTAATGGACTGACATGTGTGGTCCTGCTTCTACCTTATTCCATAGTTACCCACTTTGTCGATTGCGGCTACCATGTTGGCAGGTTAAAGATTGCTCCCCTGGCTTCCGGGGGTCCGCGATATACACATTGGCCATGGTGACCCACGGTCACTCCCTGTTTACTGTTAAACATTTCTCAAGTTAAAAAATTAAGATGCATACAATTTTACAGTTATTTGGTCCTTCTGATGGACAATATACAATGCATATATTTTTTTACTCATGATGTTCATCTGCACATGCTTGCAACAGAAAAAGTTGGACTAGTGAGATTACCAAGAGCAGTCAATCATCCCAGACATCAGTAGACCGACAAGGCCAAAGGTAAAGATGCATACGCTGTGCTCTGACTATGTTTACTAAACAAATTTCATGGGCTATATATTCATCGATGGCATGGTGGATATGTTGATGCCATTTGCAATACATGGTTTCCAACTAGCAAGAATTATCAACAAGTACAAGAGAAACATCGAACATGTTGCATGTTCCGTAGACCAAGAGGTGTGGTTGCGAAACTGTGGCTCCATAGTTCATCAATACTATTCGTGTACTTGTAGCACACTACCATTCACTTTAGTTTTCCTATTCAAAAAATGTCATCAGGTCTAGAGTTGTGACATCCAAGGTATTGTCAATAGAGGGCTTGAACAACCGCCAAACTGGACAACTGTTTGTCGGGGACATAATGGTTGTCTATACCACCTACTTGGACAAGGAAAATAAAAGTAGATCTATTATGCGTGCTGATATGACAGAAAAGGACGCTGTGATGACAGTCACATTGAATGTTCCTCCAAAACATGTCCAGAAACATGCAGAAAAGGTATTGCCACGTAATGGGATATCCATTACAAATTTTAATGTATTTCCCAAAACAATATATGACCATGGTGATTGCAATCGAATTATTTTTCTCAACGAAACAAGTATTGTGGAAAAAATTATTTCTATTTGTTCAGAATATCGCTTCTTCCCGGACTCAACTATCAGACAGCTTGCATAGAGCATTAATATTTACCCAATTAGAATGATTGGGGTTGTTGTGACATTGGTGAGAAAATTTGGGTCGCAACACATTCTCCATATAAAGGATGGACAATCAGACAACGACAAGGCAATGGTGCCTCTTTTCATATTCAGTTTTCTTCTTAACTTTCGCGGTTGCATATATGTTGGATAAGTTACAAAAATATTGCATTGTTCCATGTTGCATCTACAATTGTTCGATACGTATTCATATTTGTTTTTTTCAATGGAACAACAATTGCATAGAGGGAAGATTCCACTTATGTTGTTAAAAAATATAACAAAGAAGAAGGATGCTAGAGAAAGGATCTTTTAGACAACCCAAGCAATGTTTGTAACAGAGTTGCGAGAAGATATAGTAGAGGATCTGGAGAAACTATCTAGCTCTACAATTGTTGTGCGTATACATCTACAAAATCATCCTCACTTTGCTTATAGAAATAGCCTTCAACAAATTTATGCACCTGTTTACATTTTCTTTTTTGTTTTACAGGGGAGGGGGGGATGCAATTGTGTATTATATTGTTCATTGTATTAATCTCTTTGCTTGCGTTTCCAAGTTGAAGCTCTTTTAGTTGCAGCCAATGTGTACTCAACCCCCTTTGAGCCTGTATGTGCAAAATGTCATTCTACTACTTCTGCTTCTGCTTTGATAAGTGATCATATGATTGATTTTCTATGATGTGATGAAAAATTTCCATATATTTATGGACATTGCGTCAATGGTGTTATATGAACCATGGGAAACACAATTGTACAGTGTTTGGTTAGGCAACCTCTTTTACAAAATGTGCTTCTTGAATTGGCAGAGTTTGTTGATTAAGGTTGGTTGTCATTGATGCCAACCCTTGAAGAAAGACCCGTAGCACAAAGGTTTGGGTAATGGACCCAGTAGTGTTTGATGTAAATATGACTCATTATTTTTTTTTCATGGTTGATAAGAAGTAACTATGTATGAACTCCAAAGTGGTCCCCTTATGGTGAAAGCCCTCACAGGAAGACGCTTTGTGGAGTAAGAGGACCCATGCTTAATTGTGGAATAATGAGATGAAGGGAAGTGAATTTGTTAGAGAAAATATCCTAGATGGATAGTTCTTGTCATGTCATTTCCGGTGGTATGTGGAACGTCACATTATTCCTCACGGTTAGAGAGTTATGCCCATGAGAAGTTGGAGACCCCAGGTTTGGGTAATGGACCCAAGTTTGTTTGATGGGTAACGGTATGATTTATGATATATTTTTAGATAATACTATTCTATATGGATATTACATGTCATTCCATTTCCGGTGGTATGTAGAACTTCACATAACTCCTCACGGTTTCAGAGTTATGGTTTTACGAAGTTGGAGGACCCTCATATGTCCTCTAGAAGCCCCAAAAGGTCAAAGTAATCAAAGTGGTTTAAGAGATTTTAAAAGGTAAATAATAAAGTGAAGTGATGAGTGTATTATAATTCAAAGTGAATACAAAATAAATTA
>SNQJ01S0189140.1:18271-29018 GCA_010110895.2 Picea sitchensis | reverse complement strand
ATCACTTTATGGCATAAAAAGGGGTTTAAAAAGGGTTATGAAGTGATTTTAATCTTCTTGTGGATTTGGTCAAAGAGAGGAAAGATCTGGAAGGGGTTCGGAGAAGTATAAAGGAAGGGTATCAATTCACCTTCCTCATTATGATTTGATATCTTATTTTGGAGTTGTCTTGGAGACAAGGTTTTCGTTGGGGTTTTGACAAAACCATTCCACTGTTGGTTTAGTTTCGGTGGTGTAATATCCACCCTATCTAGAAAGAGAGGGGGATCCATTCAAGATTTCGATTAGAGCTTCATCTTATAGTTTGTATTCAACTTGGAAGTATTTTGATTTGAATAGGAGGAGGCCAATTAGAGGTGCAACGAATTACCCAGGGGAGCCGAGTTGTCTCTTGCAGGATTGGAAGAGGTCAATTCATCATTTGAAAGATCACGGGGTCTACTTGAGGGCCGATCCCATTATTTATAGGTATGTGGCATTAAGAGGAGTTTTTGGAGGTTCATATGTGTCATTGAGGGTCATGTTCATCCCATGTGTAGGACGCATGGTTGGAGAGAATTTTGCGACAACGTATTTGGGGTTTTGTTGGCACTTTGAGTGTTTTTGGGGTGTCCCAGAGGACCAAACCCTCTTCTACTTGTTGGTCTTGAGAATAGGAGGGTCGTGGAGGCTCATTGGAGGTTCGATTCTCATTGTAACAACAATGTGGAGGTTGATGAGAGGGATCATGAGGATTTGGAAGGACATGGGTAAGAGGGATGGTCGTGGGGCTACTTCTTAGCAGACTAGATTGAGTTTGAATGACAATGTTATTGCAGAGAAGAGGTGGAACTACCACCGATTGAGGAAGCAAAGGAATTATCTCAGGTTTTGACTTGATTTATGTAGTGTTCCTGTTGTATTGCAACTACTCTAACAACTCGTAGATTTTTATTATTGTGTGTACCAGATTCTATTCATAATAAATTGTCAATCTTGCCTCTACTATCCTATGTGTAATAAAAACTGCATGCAACATGTTTGATGAAATTCTCATTAGTAGATCATGTGCAAATTGTTTGTAGTAAGTTATCAATTAGTTGGAATGCTTAGAAACATATGATGCAAAGTGTTTTACAAAATCACACAAAGGAAAACATCAATCATTAAAAAACAAACAAGTATCTAGCCTATCAAGCATTGGGTACATTACATAGTACAATATGTATATCCAATAATTTGAGTTTGGGCATTCGAAGTTTAGTGAAAATATGGCAATTTAGGAATTAAAACAATCAAAACAAAAATTTTGTTTCTATGTAAAGATTAATTTGAATATAAATCTTAAAGAAACAACACAATACATAACTCTTAGTCTCTCTTAGCGAAGAGTACAAATACAATTTTGGACTTAGACTAGTGAGTGAAACTACATCTAATGCATTGATTAATTACATGGAAAGTTATGATTTATTAGTCCCTGCCCTTTGGGATGGAGACTATTAGTAATCAATTTTTCGTCTACCTATTAGTTTGGCACGAAAACCAATGGCCTCTCATTGTTTTAACCCAAAGTTTCACATAATTCATATGATTTAGTTGAAATTTCATTCACTTTATCCTAAGTTTTGATTTTTCCCTCTTATTTGGCCTCTTCCAGAGGCAAATATGGACAATATCTTAGTTTATCTTTGTTTTTCATGCACACATTTAGGTAGTGTTTTTTCCCAAAAAATTAATGCTAGTAATGAGGCTAGCATTACTTCTTCACATTAAATGTTTGTTGTAATACATATTTCATAGCCCTTTCCCAATCAATTATTATTGCTTTGATCTACCACTGCCACCTACACCAACATGCAAACCAACACCACCATGAAAATGTGTTGCATCTCCATCCTTTAGAAAAACACCATATGTATGTAACGTGGTTTTCTACCTAGGCCTCTGTTGTTGTTGGTCCATACCTGGTCCGTACTAACATGTTTTCTTTTCCACCGTTCCTAGTTTATTTCTCTTAGAATTTCTGGTGTAGCCTCCAGGATTTCTCCCAGAATTGCTCACACATGTGTGTTAGCTTCAACAGAAAGGGAATTCCTCCCTCATCTGTTTAATATTCTAGACATTCTGTTAATTGAATCAATAGTTATCCATTCAATATGCTAGACATTTTGCTATCTGAATCAACAGTTGAAAGATATGACAATTTTCATTGGTAAGCTAGCTATATGGTAAATTACTAAAATATTCTTAAATTCATTGTCTCCTTATATAGTCAAAGTTTTCTGGAATAGAATTAACAGGAAATAGAGAAATATTTGAATGACTTACAATTCCTTCTCCAACAATAAGTATCTCGCAGGAGGCTATTCATTTGTTGATCATATGTTGATGCAGTCGAGTTGTGGAGGTATTGTCCACTTCGAATGATCATTTTCATTCATTGCTTATTGCTTCCTTTTATCCTTGTCCCAAGCCACAATGCACTTCAATGGCCCTGGATCGACCCCTCGACTTCAAAAATTGCCCGAAGTTTCCAAGAGGAGTGATACTCATAGCCACTATGTTGAAGATTGATGCTCATAAATTCATTCCAATGGAAAGTTTCTTCTGAGGGGTTTTCGGGGCTGATATTAGAAGTGCACGTGGGGTTCTTACATGACTATCGAAATTCCAAATTCTATTGAATATCCTTGTGAATGGAGTTTTCACAATCACTTGCATTGGCATCGTCGTTCTCATCTTTAAATTCTTTAACTGGATACACAAATTATGAGGCCATGAATAATATTTCAGTTGCTTTCGGGTGGTCTTTTACCGTACAATCTATCTCTTACCTGACACTCTGAGTCTCCCACTTGGGTATAACTATCATTGTAAGGACGACGAGCCCTCGTTTGGGAATAAAGGCCACTAATGCCAATATAAACACCACTCCCTGCTCATGCTCCCACCGCAGAGCTGAAGAAGAAAACCATTCATCTTCATTATCTGGAAAATTCAAGAAAGCCATCATGCCATACCCATTCCAAAGAGTTGCAGTGGGGAGGCCTGAGGAGGCCTACCACCTAGACACTCTCAAAGTTTCTCTCACAGAGTTCATCTTGGATATCATCTTCGTCTTTGTTGGCGAAGGATCTGTCCTTTCTTTCTGTAATAACGATCTTGTTCCCTTGCATTATTCTTGCATCGCTTTCTTCCCTCTTGCATACAATGATTTGATTGTGTTTTGTTTTTTTGAATCGGCAACCAAGTTGACAGAGGATGCTTCGACGATGCCTGCGGGGCTAGTGGCGAAAGCATTGGCTACTTGACTGTCAGAATTTCATAATCTATTGAATATCCTTGTGAATGGAGCCTGCACAATCACTTGCATTGGCATCGTCATTCTCATCTTTAAATTATTTAACTGGATACACGAATTATGAGGCCATGAAGAATATTTTAGTTGCTTCTGGGAGGTCTTTTACCATACAACCTATCTCTCTTCCCACAAAGCATCCAAGGTTTAATGCTTCCATGTTCGATAGCATTGTAGTAGCATCGACTGAAGGATTCATTGCCATGCCATAACTCTAGAGAAGCTATCCATTGATACACCAAGGATAGAACCACGCTTTCCTTTCTTCGACTTGTCGTCCAGACTTGATAGCCTCTCCAACAATCAAACTCTAGTTGTCCTTAGATCAAAATTAATCCTCAAAAAAGTATGCCACACTTGGTTCTTTGCATGAGAGTCCATATGTCACTTTGACACTAACACGTGGACTATGGTTATAAATAAACATACATTATTTATTTAGAGATTATTCTAACTTATGACATAGTTTTTATTTTCAAATAAATAATTTTGCTTTTACTATATTTAATTAAAAAGGTGATAAATCAAAACTCATGATCTTGTCTCATCGTAAATCGGGTGAAAACATTAATTTATTTAACAATAAACTTGATAAAAAAATAAAATAACAAAATACATTATTCTCATATTCTTCATATTTCTACACTTATGACTGGTTCCAAATTCAAATTTCTATAATTGTTTCTTTGGATTGAACAGCTTCCATAAAGATACCTCACTAAACACCACATTCATGATGTAGCAATAGATAAAATCACAAGATGAGGAAGAGTGTAGTTGAAGTTGAAGAATTATAAAAAAATTGGATCAAGAATTTGTAATGGAAAAGATTTCAAAAGAGCAACGTCATCAAAACTCTTATAAGAATCACATATACGAAACATATGATAGAATTAACATCATCACCTTAAACGTGCAGTGCGAAGTAATTGAATGTGGCGCTTTCCCTTTTTCTCGTTCTTTGATTAATTTAATTATTTGTTAGTAAGATTTATTTCTTGTAATGGGCTGTAAATTTCATGACTTTCTTCAGTCCTCCATTAAGTGAGAAGTATTTGTCTCTCTTTCTTTAATTTTTTTCATTAATTCTCTTTATGTTATAAGGAATCCAATATTTGAAAAGTTATTTATATTATATTTAATTATTGTGTTGAAGGGGATACGTGAAAACATATTTGGAGAGCTGGAAAAATAGAATTATGGATTTATTGCCTTCTTTCAAGTCTATTTCTTTTGTTCATATCTATCGAGAGAATAATACTGTGGCTGATGAACAGTGAAAATTAGCATTGAACTTTCCAATGAGTCATATATCATACAACAAATGGTTTGGTGAACATGAGGGTCCTGTTACTATTCTCAAGTTGTGATCTTGTATCATATGGTTTTGAGCATAGTCTGGTGACTTCTCAAATGACTTTTTGATTTGGTAATATTTTGATATGGGTTAATTTCAAGACGGTAGAGTTTTCTATGTAATATTTTGGTTCTAGGATCCTAGTGGAAAAGATGTCTAGTTTTTTTATTGACTAGATAGATATAGTCTCGTGTGGAGACATTGATTATAATGTAAGTCTAGAATTGTCAATTTTTACAATTCTAGTAACGACGCAGTCTTGTAAAAGGATTATATTATCATAAATATAATGTGTAATTTTCTCTGGGAAAAAAATGTGAAAACATATTTATATTATATTCACTTATTATATTGAGAGAAAGTCTTTTCATAGAAAAAATGTGAAAACATATTTATAATATTAAGAGAGAGTCTTTTCATAATTTAGTATGAGGGAGTTGATATATTGATATATTTGATATAGTAATTTCTAAAAGGTAAAATTCAAACTTAACACTCAGATAAATTTACAAATTCATAGTGATTGATTGTTTTCATGTGTTGAAAACTTGCTCCTTGAAAAGTAACATGAAAACAACAACACACATTGAAAAATTGAAACTGTGTTTATTAGTCCATGCACTAAAGGCATCAACATTCATATATTCAAACATGTCACTTGTGTCTCATATCTAATAACTAATGTTTAGGCACGGTTCATTGCTCTGCAGCGTGACTTGTTAGGTTAATTTACTATATAATTTTTAATAGGCTTTTTAAGATACTTTTTTAATGATTTCTCTAACATGCATTACTTTTATTACAGCCTGAGTAGGCCTAATGGTTAAGAACATGTGTTTCCTCTTAAGAGGTCACAAGTTCAAATCCAGAGGGGGGTAGGGTATGTATACCTTCATAGACTTTACCAATGAAATCGTTAGACAAAGTTGTCCCACAAATAAAGAGGTCTCATACACCAATTTGATGTATTAGCTTGAATGTAACCTTAAAAATAGATTATTATTATTATTATTATATACTTTTTAAGAAAGAGAAAAATATACAATTACTCAAGATTACTCAGATTATATAATAACTTGTTTGATTATGTAATAACTTTTTTTTCTTTTTTTCTTTTTTTTATAAATGTAAGAGTACTCAAGATTATTGGTTTGGTTTGCCAAAGAGAAACAATGCTAATTCATACTCGAGATCGAAAAAGTGGTTTTAATCACATATATTATTTTATAATTTATTATTATTATTTAAAGGTATAAAAATCTAATGTTTTAAGTTTTGATCCCAAATGCATAGTTACGTGTAAAACAAAATTATAAATCTTTTTTATTGTGCATACATAGCACTCTAAGGGCGTTTTTATGTTCTCTTCTTGCAACTCCGTGTTTCTGGATTTTGATTAAAAAATTATAAAATCAAATTCTTACACATACATACATAGCTCTCAAGGGTTTTTTTTAATGTGCTCTTTTTTTTTGTCTTTTCTTTCCTTTTTTTAGATTTTGATATTCTTAGAGTTTATACTTTAGTGTTTGGTTTACTATTTGTTTATTGCCCTTTATTATACTTGCCAAAGGCATAAGTATATAACAATCGATATGTGTTGATCATCTATTAGTTGATGTTTGACAAACAAAAATTTGAGCTTTATCAAAAGTATAACATTACAAACTGATTTTATTTATTTATTTTAATTAGTTGAAAGCATTTTTCTTGAAGTTTGATTGGTGGTTCAAATGACCATGTTATTGCAGAGCGACCTAAATTTTGCACCTCAATCTTAGTTTAAAGAAAACGTTTGCCTGGTAATTTTTCCCCAACTGAGTACTGCTGAAAATTAATGCTAGCAATACTTGTAAACAATAAATGTTTGTTTTTCAATACTATATTTATACAACTTCCCTGACAGGCTGGTTGTCGCCATTGTTTATGTTGTGGTCGTTTGTTGAGTGGAAATGTGGCGGTCTCCATGCTAGACATGGGTACAACATGCAAACATTGAGCTAGGTACAACAGAGAGTCGAGGCGACGATATATTCAAGGAGAATGAGAAGGAGAAGCTCAACACCATCAACAATGGTGGATGCTAAAGCTGTTACAGTTAGAACTCGTAAGTTCATGACTAGCAGGCTTTTGGCAAGGAAGTAGTTTGTAAGTATTTTGTGTGCCCTCCATTTTTATTTTTTCTGACGAAGCTCTTCCTTAGATGTTGCTTTTGGGTCCATTGGATGTTTGAGTATTAAGTTTCACCATGTGTTTTTTTTTTTTCGCCTTTGGTAGGTTATCAATGTTCTTCACCTAGGAAAGCACAAGTTGGCAGAACAGTGGCAAATGCAAACTGATCGGGCTGAATGCCTGTTTGCTGCATTTGGTAAAAGAGTCTCAAGGCCTCTTCACTATAACCATGCTTGGAGTAAGCTGCAATCATGGAACTCCATGAAACCACATTTCAGTCAGACATTTCCTCCAATGCTCGACGAGCTTGCATTAATGGTGTAAACCCTTACATGGTGCCAGAGTTTTGATGGTCAGTGTCAGTGACATTGGATGCGAACTTCTCAAAACCCTCTCACTTACGGGTTTCAAAGAAGTTCACGTCGTGAGTTCAGTTCTCCTGCTACATGAAAATTTTGGGGACTATCGATTTATGCTTTCAAGCCCAGCGTAGTTTGCATTTTTTTTAATGTTCCAACTTTAAATTACAACGAGTAAAATTAATAATCATGAAACTTGCTCTACAGTTACCCAACTGAGAAGGGATGAAGGCAACGCCTCTAGCTTTTTGGGCAAAATGGAGCATTGTAGTTCTATTAAATGGAATGTACACACTTGCACCAAATTGCAACTGACATTATTTTTCATATCACTTATCTCAAGCAATTCATAGTGAGATTTTTTATTATTTATTTAGAATGTTCTATAATAAATAGAAAGGCCTCACCCAAGCAGAGTTCAGTTACGTGAGTGATGACACCTTCACATAGGAAAGTTAAGATATGGCTCCATGCAACTGATCAATTACTTCAAACAACAGGTATAAAAAATATTCAAGATCACTTATCGAAAGAGGGGAATATGTGTCATGCTTAAGGTAAAGAAACAAAGAAATAGATTAATTTATCTCTTTGAGATGGTATTATTTTGGTAACAACATCACATTGATTGGTTAGTCCACAAGATCATATCAATTCTCAGAGGTGATGTTGTTAGTCTGACACCTCCTCCTACGTAACAGTTAGGGGATTTGAATCTAGGCCAAGGTTCTGATACTATGTTAAGGTTTTCCATTACACTAAAACCCACATGTGTTAGTAAACTTCCAAACCAACAACATCACCTTGAGTAGGCAGTTAGTCCCATGTTCCCAGCCTGGTTGTTAGTCCACTAGATCAATTCCCATAGGTGTTGTTATTAGTCCAACACATTTTTCACTTACACTTCTTGTCTTTTTATTTTTCTGATATGGTATTATTACTAATTTTTTGGCCGATAGGCGTTTATTCTCTCAATTTTTTGTTGGGTGGAGATCGATCGACCAACTTTGTAGATTCACATAGAGGACTGACATTTGTACAACCTACTTTACAAAATTTGTTGTCTAGTCCTTTGTCTAATGGTTAACAAATCCAGTTTTAAAGAGTACTAGACCAAAATTTTATATGCCTGCATCAGGTTGTTAGGGATTAATAACAAAATGTTCAGTGTAAATATTTGATGATACGAAAATGTCATGTTTGGATAGTTTGGATAGTTTTCCTGGAGGTTTTGTGTGTGTCTATCCATAATTTATATTCAACCAACGAAAACTTTTGTTGTGGATACTACCCAAACGTGGTACAAATTACGTCAAAGCATTTTTAAGGATTCCACTGCTGCAGGTTATGCAACAAGCTCTACAAGATGACCGACTCTTAAATTTATCCAGTGCTTAGGTTTGTTCATTGTTTCAATGGTTATTTGGAGAGAAAACAAAGACGAGGTTATGCATTCAGTGCCATTGTATCTAAATTCAAATTCTCTTTCGTGATGTTGATAATGAGAGTGTATGTAGAAGAAGTGAGCTTACTTGTGTCTCAATTTACATAATGAATTGCAAATGTGTTGAATATTACAATTTTTGTTTGACCATCCAGAGAAAATCAAGTATGTCTCAAGGTTAATGACATCGATAATATTGTTTTGCATGGTTACAATGATTTAGTTTAATTTATCCCTCAAGTTTTTGTGCTTAAGTGTTTGTGGGTTTCTGGACTGGCGTGTGCATTTCTGCCAACGTGGGTTGTTCTTGGCATTGGAATGAGTTTAGGAATTGTGGGTTATGGCGTTCAGTGGCTAATTCTGACTGAAATCATTCATCCATTGGATTATTGGCAGGTTACACTCTTTCCAGATTTTATTTAATTTTGTTGTACTTTATCCAGATTGAAGAATGGATTTTTCTGAATTGTATAAAAGAGTTCTTGCACAGTGTACAAGACCTTCAAAGATGAAGCTTCAAAGATATTACAAGTTTCTTCGCATAATAATTAGATAGTTGAAATAGAATTCTATAACACTACTTCCATGTTAGAAATTTCTGTATATTATATTTTTACAAGCGTGGTTTCAAAATATTGGCATGGATTCATGGTTGCGTTGTTTTAAAAAAATTTCAGGTTTTACTGTGTTATAACTTATTGGGTATTCGCTTTTATGAGATTTAATTTGCTAGTTTGGACAATGCAGGTGTATATATTGTGCATTCTAGCTGGGAATATAATATGGAAATAGTATTCAATATTACCATGCCATTTCTGAAGGAATATTACTTCATGTGATCAACCCGTTTTTTCTTATCTTTATTTGTAACACACAGGAAATATACTACATATTTGAGATGCCATAGCAAATTATCTTTGAATGGCAATAATTTATTCAAAATTTGTAGTGAAAGGTGGTTGTCAAATTCTATTTAATGGTCAGACGGGAGGAAGGGTGTATGTGAACGAACAAATCTTTTTTTTGTAACTAGGGGAATCGGTAACAACGACAGTATCGTACTCGCGTGACACGGGGTCGAATCCTGCCGATTGCCTTATAACCCCTAGGGAGGAACACACAGCCCGCAAGCACGCCCTCTGAGTAAATTGGGGTGAGAATCGACCTTGAGACCTCTTTTTACATATTTCCTTCCATTTACACGGCACTTGCCAATCGGTCTACACCCTTGCAGGCCTGAAAGAACGCATCTTATCATATATGTAGGTTCACATTTCTCTGGACACGCAATAAATGTATGCTTTCTATATAGCACGACAACACATGTATATGCAGCCACACATGGAAAGCTAGCTACGATTTGTCATTTACCTACCCATCTTGTTACAAATGTGGTGGGGGATATAATGTCTATAACAACAAAGCCAATAGATATATGTATAAATTTTATTTTATTATAACTACATAGCGACAGGTATACGCTGCCATGCAACCTTGTTACTTTTAGTTTTGGTTCACAATCACTTGTCACTTGTCACGGATCCTAAATGGATTTTATTAATATGCAACACTAGATTATATTTATGAACTAAGAGTAGTTTAGATTATTTCAAGCATAATTTTTTCAATATTTATGAATTAGGGAGTAGTTTAGATTATTTCAACGTACAATTTTTTCAATGTATAACTTGTAGTGACAATTGATGTTTTAGAGCTAATTATGACAATTCCTAAATATTGTGACTATATAGTTTATTGTAATTCTTGTAGTAGTGCATTGTTGTCTCTAAGTTATTTTATGCATATAATTTAGACAATCTCTTCGCAAAAGAGTTTGCATCAATAGTTATCGAAAAATTCTCTACATGATGCATTACAATGACTATGCTACATGTGTTTCAATTTTTTTATTCAAATGTAATTAAATTATTCTCCGCTCTTGCTGTTTTACTATTTTTATTATTTTAAAATAGGTAAAAATTTTAAAAATAAAGTTTATAATTACAATTCAAATAATCAAATAAAATTATATTTTTTCACAAAATTTCTATTAAATAAAATAAAAATGAATTTAT
>SNQJ01S0189138.1:0-18261 GCA_010110895.2 Picea sitchensis | reverse complement strand
CTGATTTATCCTCCTGGTGACATGATCGGGTTCTTCATTTTGATCTTTCCATAACTTCATCACTGGAAGCGCTAGGTTTATAGGTAGCACAACATCTGTCCCATATACCATCTGAAAAGGCGAAATGCCGATAGACCTTTTTGTGCTTATGAGATTCACCCACAATGCATATTTTAAGTGCACATTCCAAGACCTTTTGTTTTCATCTAATACTTTCTTGATTATATTTACCAGGCTCTTGTTAGATGACTCGGCCAATCCATTTCCCTGGGGGTAATACGTTGTGGAATGGACAAGAATGATGTTATACTTTTGACAGAAGCTGGTCATAGCGATAGATTTAAAGGCTTGGGCATTATCTATAACTATCTTTCCGGGGCAACCAAATCTAGACAAAATGTTGTCTTATAAGAAGTTGATTACCACCACGTCTGTTGCCCTTTTGGTTGGAATGACTTCCACCCATTTAGTAAAATAATCCGTTGCGGTTAAGATCCACTTGTGTTGAGCATTGGAATGGGGATTAATCTCACCTATGAATTCTAGACCCCAATGCTAAAATGTGGCTTCAGCTTTAACTGAAACTAAAGGTAGTGCCGGGAGCTTCTGTTTACCTGCAAATAGTTGACAAGGGTTGCAGGCTCGGACTTTAGCATTAATGTCCGAGAAAAGTTTTGGCTAGTAGTACCCAGCCCTCATAATTTTGTAAGCTGTAGCTCTCCAAGCGTGATGCCCCCCACAGACTCCCTCATGAAATTTGCCTATAACCCATTGAGTTTTTGATTCGACTAAACAGACTAACAGGAAACTGAGTGGATCTTTCCAATATAGATGACTTTCGGCGATACAATATTTAACCGCATGAAGTTTTAAAGTCCTAGCTTTTGATGGTGATATCTCATTTGGGCATTTTAGAGTTAGCAGGTATGATACTATGTCTCTGTACCAGCCTGAAGATATGAAATTCTCTTCGATCTTGTTTGGACCTGTTTTCTCATTCAGCTCGTTTAAGTTCATGTCTTCGTCGCCTTCCTGTAGGCAATTGATACCTAGGGCTCTGAAATTTGACTCAGCTAAGAGTTTGGTCAGGCCTTGCCCTTTTATTAGTTTGGTCAGTTTGATTTCCAGATCAAATTCTTGGATTTTGGCAAGACATCACCCTCTTTTTCCATCGTTGTCTGGTTGTACCAAAATATCTTTCACAGAACTGGTAGGTACGTACGCAATTATCTTGGAATGTAGTACATATGTTCTGAATGACTTTAATGCTTTTACCATGGCGTACGCTTGTTTTTCTATTATATCATACTTCAGTTCTGCATCTCTAAGGCTCTTGCTGAAAAAGGAAATCGATTGTTCGAAACCTTCTTTGTTCTTTTGTAGGAGCACCGCGACAATAGTGTGTTCGGAGGCAAATGAGAAAATAAGAAAAATCTTTTAGATAGTCAGGGCTCTCTAACACAGGTGCCTTGCTTATGAATTTCTTAATATGTGCGAATGATTCTTTGGCCTCGATTATCCATTTTACTTCGTTGTCCTTTTTCAACATACCTGTGATCAGTTTTACAATCTCAACAAAATTCGGGATAAATCTTCGTAAAAAATTTATTCTTCCTAAGAAAGATTTAATTTCTTTTACATTTCTAGGAATATTTATAGTATCTATCGCTTCAATCCTCTTAGGATCAATCCTGATTCCATCCCTAGATATGATATGACCCAAAATCTTACCTTCCCGCATGGCAAAATGTGATTTCTTTGGATTTAAAGATAGACCAAACCTGCGACATTTTTTGAATGTCTGTTTAAGATGTATCAAGTGTTCTTCGTCGGTTTTAGAGAAAACAATCAAATCGTCAAGATAAATGACTACGAAATTATCCCTTTCACTGATGAAAGCGATGTCCATAGCACGCTGGAATGTGGCCCCTACATTCATCAAACCAAAAGGCATTTTATCATACATGAACGTACCCCAAGGTGTGGTGAAATCGGTTTTTTCTCTATCTTGTTCATTCATGGAGATTTGATTATAACCAGAGAACCCGTCAATCATAGACATTTGGCTAGATCCAACTACCTTCTCTAGCACATGGTCCATTTTGGGCAGCGGATAGTTGTCCTTGAGAGATGACTTATTCAGATTTCTGAAATCCACACACAGTCTGATTTCCCCATTCTTTTTCCTGACCGGGAACAGGTTTTCTACCCAGTCTGAATATCTCAGAGGTACTATTATTTCCGCGTCTAAAAGTTTCTTAATTTCTTTTTCAATCACAGGTAACAAAATGGGGTTAATCTGTCTAAGCTTTTGCCTAAATGGTTTGACCCCAGTCTTTAAAGGTACCTTGTGATCAATTACGAAAGTGTCGTATGTCCTTAACTCATCATAAGACCAGGTGAAAACATCCCTATACTGTCTGAGTAGGTTTTTATACTTATTTTTTATTTCGGGAGGAAGGAACTTGGATATTTTTACCATCCTGGATTCTTCTTTGGTTCCTATATCATAGTCCTCCACTTCTTCTGGTTGGGGTTGTAAGGCGGATTTTACAGGTATGTCATTTTGATCAAAAAGTCTTTCTAAAGAAATCAATCCTTTCAGAATCTGTTTGTTTTTAAGGACCAACATGCGATGATCTGCAATTTTGTCTTGGAAAGCTTTAGGATCCTCCCCTTCTTGCATGATCCATATCGGGTCATTTTGATTTTCTTGGTCTGCATGAGTTTCAGAAAATTCACCTACTACTTCAAGAAACTTCTTAATTTGTTCGTCATCCTCAAAAACCTGCCAGTGCTGGATATTGTCTGGTATAGATGGTCTGTGTCTGATATCTATGTGATACTTCAATTTGAAAGTCGTGGGAGGAGTGAAGGTTGAAGTTGATTTAGCTAATGCATCAGCATGTAAGTTCTCTGTGTGTGGGATGAAGTGGACATTTACGAACGAGAAATTTTTTTCCATCAGATCCCAGGCACAATTCCTGTATGATCTTAATCTGGGATGCTTGGCTTGGTACTGTCGATTTATTTGTTTGACTATTAACTCTGCATCTCCGTATACCTCTAAGTTATTTATTTTTAACTTCTTGGAAGCCTCTAACCCTAAGACCAACACTTCATATTCACATACGTTGTTAGTATAATCTATATCCCATTGTAGTCTATAAGAGAAAGTAACAACGAATTTTCCTTCGGGAGCCACTAAAATCACTCCTGCACCAGCCCCTTCACAAGATGAGGCACCGTCAAAATACATTTTCTAGACACCGGTGCTACACAGATCCTCTGTCATGCAGTCTGAATCTTCATGCTCTATATCGTTTTCCTCTGGACAACCATCTAAACCGTCATCAAAAGATAAGATACAATTTCCTAAATCTTGATCCGCGATGTAAATAGGGAAATTGTTCGGGTTTTGAGGGTCGCTTACTATATATGCTAATATTGTTTCTCTGTACAATCGAGTGAATTTACCACCAAACACAGGAATTGTGGCGAACGTCATATCCAGTTGAAGAGAACCCCCCAGCTTGGCTCCCCATGACCTAGACAGCAGTAAGCCATACTTAGGAGGAATATCAGCAATAACCACATCCATCAAGATACTCTTAATTGGGACTTTTGCTAGGGTAACTACTAAATCCTTGATCATTCCCATACACTTAACCCTTCTCGTGTCAAAAGAGTAAAGATATCTGTAAGGTCTGGTGATATGGAGACCTAATTTGTCCATAATAATTTTAGGCATAACGTTATGGGAGGCTCCGGAGTCTAACATGCAATTATCTAGTAATTGATCATATACATTTAAAGTGATATAAAAGGGAGCAATGGTATCTTTGGCCCCTTCAAAATGTGGCCCAAAAGTGATGTTAGGTTTGTCATCTTCCAGGTTCAAAACATCAGACTGGCCTTCTAGCTCTGAGACACCCATCACTTTGGTAATCTGTTTCTAATAAACGGGGTTTTTTGCTAATTCTACCAAAGGGATTGGTATCTTAATTTTACTTATCTCGTTTTCAAAACTGAAAACTCCGCTCACCTTGTTTGTTTCTTTAGTTGAGACTTATAAATCCTTCCTTTCTGACCTATTCATCTGGACTACTTTATTACTCATGGTCTTGGTTGAAGGCATAATTTTATTAGTTGTTTCGGTTCCTTGTGCTTGGGTCTCAACTTTTCCCACTTCAGACTCTTGTGTTCTTACTACTTTCACTTTGTTGTTAGGTAATAGGGTCTCTTCAGAAGTAGGCTCATAAATTTGACCTCTTGGGAGGATTTTCTTAGGTTGAGTAGTAGAAATGGGCTTACCCTTAGATCTCAAGTTGTACTTAGGTTGGATCTCGACCATTATCATTTCCGTTTCTGGTTGAGAGCCACAAAGGTCAGTATGGTCACTTTCTTCACTCTTAATCGACGGTTGTTGAGTGTTTAGAGATTTTTCATAATCTTCTCTATTCAGATATGGTTGTGTGCAGTCATCACCTAAGTTCATGACATCATTATCCGAATCTCCGAAATCTTGAAGATCGTTCCCTCCTATAAAATTTTCACTCTTTAGGGGAGCTTGTATCTTTTGATCTTTGTTTTTTATCTGTCTTTGTTGGTTCGGGGGGTTGGGGATTATCTTGAAATCTTTTTTGGCGAAGGAATCAACTTTGGCCTGTTCTATCTCCATTCTGGATATTTTATTAGACAACTCCTTGATTACCCTGGCCATATCATCTACTTTGTCATATGTGGATCTATTAGACCCTGACGACCCTGCTTGTTCTCTAAAGCGTTTGGTTTCTCAGTTTCTCGTTTCTACTTTAGCTTTAAGCTTACCAGAAGCCATCATATTCGACTCAATTTCTACAGTGTCATCCTACATTCAATTTAGAGTGGCGCCCCTTCTTTCTCTCAGAAGGAGTGCAAAATCCGGTTCGAAAGCCCTTCCGAAAGTTACTTTGGCCGCGGGTTGGGACTGTTTAACCTCAGCTGGGATTTTGTTATACAACTTGTTGAATCTTTGAATAAATTCCATAACTGTTTCAGAATTTCTTTTTCTTAAAGACCCAATATCAGTTAAATAATATAGATGGTATTTTCTTTCGCCCCACTGTCTAAGGAAAGCATCTTCCAAGGCGTCATAAGACAAGATAGATGCTGCAGGTAGACTCCGAAACCACGTTCGGACCTGGCCTTCGAAGGTTTGGACAAGAAACCTCGAATACACGTCCTCATGCTCGATACCTAGGATGTCTGCGAATTGGTCAGAGAAATTAATGTGTTCGGCTACGGTCAGATCTCCTTCCCTAATGAATTTTGGCAATTTTTTTATATAATTTTCGGGAAGGTCGTGCAGAGGAACAAGCAATACCAAGGGAGCGTATCTTTCTGCAACTTTCAAAAACACTCTGGGAGGGGGGGCAGGCCCTTGGCCTCCAGCTCCTCCTACAGGAGCTCCTCCCCTTCCTCCTTCGATAAACCCTCCACCTCCTCCTTCGGTGGCTGCCATCGTTATTAGTGGAAAGTCGTAAAGGGGGTTTTGGAAAATTAAAAGTGAATCTTTATTTTCTTCGTGAAGAGGAAAATACGGCGATGAATGATAAGGAATGTGAGGACTTAGTTCCTCAGATTTGCAAGAGATGAAATCAGGAGAACCGATGGGTGTGGAAACCGAATGTGTAACACACTCTTCATAATTAGGTGAGGTCGAGGAATTTAACTGAAGGAAATATGGTATGTCAACTGTCGACGAACTTTCAAGCGGGCCCTTTCCTTTGTGTACTAAGGGGATTGTCGGATGAATCTCACTCCTAAATTTGGAGTAGTTTGACGTTAGATATTTATTATCAAAGAGAGGACTACATGAAGTTGAAGGTTCAGAAGAACTCTTAGTCTTCAGTTGTAGGTGTTTAAGATTATAGACTGCAGCGGTTGTCTTAAGAGAGCCTCTCGCATTTAGAATGTTCTCGGGATCAGTAATGGGTGTAATCTTCTTACCATTCGGGTTTTGTCTGGTATTCCTTCGACTGGATGCCAGTTTATTATTTGTGGAGTCGCCAAATGAAAGATTGGAAAGCCTTAAAAAAGGTGTGTACTCTTTGTTCACTATCAAAGGGTAACACTTTCAACAAAAAAATGTTGTTTTCCTAGGGAAAAAGATTTCGATACTTCGGTCCCCAGCAACGGCGCCAAAAATATGTTGTTCCAGAGTTTGTACTTAAGGCTTAGAAGTACAGTGTCTAGGCATCCGAAAGTGGGTAAAGGGTAGAGAAAAGAGAAACGTCAACCTTCGGAAAGCGAAACTAGGGATGATTTCTGTGTTGGCGTTGTCTAGCTTCCAACTATTTCTGGATGTTTATATCCTGTTCAATCGTTGCCCATGAACGTTTGAGTTCAACCTGGGTAGTGGTTGTTTTAAGAATAGTATCGAAAAGGTTTAAGGCAATGTGTGTTTCATTTGATAATCTGGGTTTGATATCGAGCTGTGTTGGTACAGGGACAATCATGGAGGAACAGTAAAATAAGGAAACCTCAAGGAGAATTTAAGTGCTATCTCAATTCGATCGTATAAAAGAGAGTTTACAGTTTCAGGAATGAAAAAGGAATGCAAATCAGAGGCTCTTTCCCATAACTAGGTTATATTTTAATAAAATGTATGAGGTGGGAGAAAACATTTAGCTGTCTATCGAGTAAGGCTCCTATCAAGGGAGAATCTCACATATAAACAGAAGAAGAAAAAATGTAAAGAAGTAACCCGATGAAGCATAAAATATATGTAGAATTCTGAAAGTGTTAACTGGTCTTATACCTGCTGATAGCTGGTACAGAGGAAAAATAGTAAACAATATAGAAAACCAAAATTCATTCACTATAGTAGAGGTTGTACTAAATTATAGCGAAGCATTCATCAGATACGAATATGAAATTAAACGAATATCAGATACAAGAAAAAAAACTCATAACACAGTCATGACGGAATTGATAATCTTCAGATTTTCTTTATATTAACTCTCAAAATGTAAAACCTCTGTTATAATTGACACCAAAAGGTCCAACCACTTTTCTTTCTTTCTATGGTATATTTATACAGTTTTACAATAAGATGGAATCTCAATCGTTGCAAAATTTTCGGTTATGATAGGGAGGAGAGCAATCGCTCCATTTATTCTTCTCTGTCTTTATTTGGTGCCAGAAGCTTGTCCTTGCACATGCTTAGTATAGGTGACACATCTTTCAACCAGCTGAGATATCAACCTTAACGATTCTGCTTGACAATTGACTTCAAAAGAGTAACAATCTCAGGCTAATTGCGGCAGCCTGTCTTCCATCTGTCTGTCTATGATGTCGATAGTGCATAATTGCGCACTTGGTTTAATCATACATTTATCTATTTGGACTATGTCTACCATAGTTACTTGTGAGATCTCGGCTGAATCTCTTTCCTCTTTTTCATTTAAATAAAGTGAGATTTTTTCCATATTCATTTAAATCAATGCCTCGTCATTACCTCCGCCATCAATGCCTAGTAGATTAACATCTATAGAACTAAAGGCCTCTTCTAAGGAATTCATTACCCTTTTGGCTTGCATCTTACCTTCCGAGATACTATGTTCCCATTATTTTAATACAATGTTTCCTCTGGTCTGCTCCGAAATGGTAAACCTGGGAGTACTTCCTGAATCCCTGTTGTTTGTAGCTATCACAACCTCTTGAAAGGCAACCCGTGCTGCTCCAGCTTCCCTTTCTCTAGCAATTAAATTCTCCAAAACTTGATTAACCAGGAAGCAGTTGTCCCGAATCACCTCTACCTTGGCGAGTAAATTTCGTTGGGCCGCAGAGACTCTACTCCAAATATCCATCGCCTGGGACTGGAACATCCCGATATTTATCACTTTACTTTTGATGATTTCCACCCTAGCCTGTAGCTGTTCGATCAAATCCTTTTTCTAGCTCACTTGCATCTGACCATCCTGAACCACCAACTGTGATTGTTCGAGCTTAGTCTTGAGAATCTCTATCTCACTTTTATCAGGAAACCTTGCTTGCTCTATTCCTACACTCGCCTGGTCTTTGGCAGCCTCCTCTACTGTGGCTAGTCTATCTTCTAGGGTCATGATGAGGAATTTTTTTCATTTCAGCTGGTTTTTCAAAACCTCGACTGAAAATTGGTTCGCTGTGGCATATGCCCCTAGTGGCCCAACTATTTCTGTTGCGAACTGTTCATTCTTCTTGTCCTTCCCATTAGTCATAACTTTGTATTTCTTGACTGTTGATTCCCCTTCCTGATAGAATTCTTTCTTTACCATTGCCTTTCTCTTCTTATCGAACAAGAACTCATTTCGAGGGAGTTCTTCCACCCTTATAGGCCTCAATTCTTCATTTAAGATCCACCCCGTGTCAATATTTCCCTGAGTTGAATGGAATGGAGTAACTGATGTGATAGGTTCTCTGATTTGCTTCGCTGATTGCCCCAAAGTAGTAACCGGAGTCTCATTCTTCGACAAGTTGGGAGTCTTTATCTCTTCTTTCAGACTTTTAGTTTTCTCTCCCCCGCCCTGATGTTTTTCTTGACCGGGAGTTGCATCCTTGGATCCTTCGACATCTTTTTGTTTCACCTTCGTTGTACTTGGATGCTCACCCCGTAATACTACGGAAAGACAACTGCGTCAATGTTCTTGGAATTTTAGAACATCGGCCCTCTCTTCAGGTGCCAAGGTTTGTATCCGAGCTAAAATCTCAGCATAAGACCTTGTGCCTCGGAAAATGTCATCCGAGGGTGAATTTTCATGTTCACATCTCTTAAGTCCACAACTGGCCAAATGATTACTCACGACCCTTTGTGGATCGTGCTTCTTGAATTCAATAAGGGACAATTTTAGGTCATCAAGGGCTGCTGCCTCATCTTTAGCATGCCCGAAATCTAATAAAGAATATGAATTTAAATGAAGAGGGAAAGGTGGCCATACCTTCTTCGAGTATCCCTTAAGATCCTTGTTGATGCCCCCGATTACTATTTGTTTAGAAACCTCACGACAAGCCAACTTGTCGGGAATGAATAATGGCAAATCATGCGGGGGAACAGAAGCCCTGAAAACTATGAGATATGAGAATTCGGCTTCTACACACCAGTCCGCTATGCTGCTCAAATTCGTCACTATACTGTCCNTCATATACAAAATATGTTTCTTTGTTTTCCCATAATTTCGAATGATAGACGTGGATGGGCTCGTCCTCTGCTGGAGTCCAACTCTAGCTCATTAAGGGAAATGGTGTTAGAAATCACACGACGTCCATAATGTATGCAAACATAAAAAATGAAGAAGTCTTTCCACTCTCTTTCTGTGCCTAATACTGTCTAACCCGACTGGTCAAACTATCAGACAACATTTTTGCCTAGTCGAGGGAACAGCTTTCGATGACTCGATATATTAAAGGCACCCATTGAAGAAAGAAATGTGAGGTGTCCTCTCTCCCGTACAATCTGCATGTCATCATAGCTACATACTTGAACCGTGATTCCAAGGAAGCTATTGAATATATACCATGATTGTCTGCCCTGAACTTTGCAGGGTGTGAAACCCAATCTCTTATTAAGCTAGACATGGTCTTGTCATACTACACACATTCCTTCTGTTTGAACTCTTCCACGAATTCAGCATCATATGTAAGGTCGGACGTTGTGGGCAACTTGTACATAGCTTGCAGATGTTCAGGTCTGAAAGTCCTGATGGTGACCTTCTGCTCATTCATGATGGTTCTGGTTGGTATGTCCACATGGTCTAATGCCCATTGGACCATGTCATAATAGGGGAGCAATTGTGGCCTGGCTGCTACTTTATGCATTCCCAGTTGAATGACGATCTTATACTTGGTGGTTATGTCATCTTTTTCATTGTCGCTGGAATCATCAGAATAATCCACTAATTCGGCCTGCAAAACATCAGAAACAAATGATCAGTTCGGGACAGTGTTGACACTTCGAGGTGAAGTATCAACGACATTGTTCAAACCCTTTCTTGCAACCTCAATGTTGGCTTTAGATGTTTTTCACAGGGCCATGACTGGAGATCCTTCTTTAGCTCTTCTACGATAAAAATATGTATACATACAGAAGTTAGCTCGCTGAGAAAGTGTTCTCTGCGTAATATAGAAATGAACTTGTTATACGAATAACAACTTATATATATTCAAAAACTCAGTACTTTTTAGAACAGATCTATCAAATCATGTTTAGAAATAAATTTAGCGATAAAAACCCAATCTTTATTTGTCGATTCGCCTTATTTCATAATTAATGCCATAAATTTTGGCGGTTCGAAATGTTAGTTGGCGTAAGGAAGAATTAAGACTACCTCGTAAATCATGCAAGCATCAAAACATGGGAGATATTGATTTATCTTAATTAATCCGGTTTTACCAAAGTTAATTAATCTTTCGGTACTCGTTGTATTGGGAATTTTTCTTTAACCCTTTGAACCTCTAACCCCCGAATTTGCGATGATTTATTTTGGTTAATAAAAATGCAACTGCGATTAGGCACTTAATTAATTACGTAATTATTTATATTCGCCATATCGCGACTTGGAGCTTCGAAGGTATGTTTCCTGGAAGTTTGCATGCCGAGTTGCGAAACCGCGAGATCGCGATAACATGTTTTGATTAAAAGGGAAGATAAACTCGGATTAAGTTTTTAATTAATTATGTTCATATCTTTATCGTGACTTCACGAGTCGAGGCTTAGACAATGTATCTTTTTAAAGAGAAAACGCCGAGTGGCGAATTGCCGAAAAAACTTAACCATGGCTTAGCTTTTACCTTTAACCTTGACATGGGTTACTAAAATAAGGACTTCGTGGTTTCGGCTATCGGGGTTACGAAAATAAAACTTTTGGATTTAGTGAACATCGAGGCACGAAAACCCAATGATGTTTAATCGTGATTTAGGAAAATTGTACTCCCGTTACTGCTCTGGGTAAAATTTTAAAGCGATTTCGTTGTTTCGTTGCTCGATACTTGTGAACTACGTGATCTATAGCCTCCGACATACAAAATCCTGAGGTAGAACAAAAAGGGGGATTTTTTTTTGCCGAAAGGTAGAACTCACCTCGAGAGTACAATAATTATCGTTGTTTGCGTGATAAGACTTCAGAAATTTTGAAACCACAGATGGAAAGTACGAAAACCATCTTTTGATTTCAAGCATTAAGACATGAAATTTGAGACGAGCTAGAAAAAACAAAGGCAGCTCCAACACCATAGATAATTTGGCAAATTTTATTAAGAGGTATTTCTAAAATTGATGAATTTGTAGTTCAATTGGATCAATACAACTTGAAATTCGCAACTGAAATCAAGGGTTTTGACCCAAATCATCTCTTCATGGACCACATGACGTCTATTGGATACAATACTTCACTTTCTAATACATTTTTTTTTGAAGAAGAAGAGGGATATAGTCAAGACCCACCTGCACTAGTTCGTGAAAGGAAAAAGAATATACTGAAACTATTGTTAGTACTATAGATAAGCATATATAGGGAGGAAAAATGACAAATGAGAGAAGTACTAATTTTCCAAGTGTATCACAAAAAAATGACATACCAAAGAAATTTTCTCAGCCAAGCACACCACAACAAATTAAATCTTCTAGCAACAATTCTGATGATGGAGGTGACCAAAATTATTCGAAAGGAAGATTAGATAAATCTCATAATCTTCGGGTCAAAATAAAAAGGCAAGGTACTCTGCATGAGGAATACAATATCATACCTGAAGGTGAAATAGAGCTTCAATATATGGATCTAGATATTAATATTGAAGATATTGAGTCCAAAGATGATGAACATAGACTCTAGGAAAGTAGGAAGTTGCAACCAAGATTTCAAGTCAAGAACATACCTTTTCAAAAGATGAATATTTTGTTGATTAATTAGGTTGGTTGTCACTGATGTGAAACTTTGAAGCAAGTCCGGTAGAAAATTTTGGTAGCCCCAATAGTATGATTAAGGGACTTCAGTTTGATTAATGTATAATGGTATGGATTTTAATATATTTTCCGGTAAAACTATTCTAGATGTATAGTACATGTCATGCCATTTCTGATGATATGCAGAATGACACATAACTCCTCACGGTTAGAGATTTATGGCTTGGTGAAGTGGAGAGCTCTCATGAGTGATCTAGAAGGTCAAAGAAGTCAAATTAATTCTAGAAGCTCTTAGAAGAAGTTGATTAGTCAAGTGGGTGAAACTAGGAGTTAGTCATGGGTTAAGTTGTTGTAATAAGAAAATAATTCAAAATAATTTAGTTGCAACTAGAAGTGGAGAATTTATTATTTGTAGAAAAGTGAGTTAGAAGTGGACAAGTGGTTAGAAGTGGGTTATCCCTAAAAGAAGGAAAGTGGGTTAAGTTGGTTAGAAGGTAACCCCTTTAGGAAGCTACATGGAAGTATAAATAAGAGAGAAAGGATCTCCCATTATCACCTATTGAATATCATTGAATATCTATTTTGTGAAAGGTTGTTTGGGCATGTATTATTGATAGAGAAAAGTGCGACATAAAAATTGAGGTAGGAAAAGTGCAGCAGAAAAAGTGCAGCAAAAAAAGTATGATAGGAAAAGTGCGGTAGGACAAGTAAGGAAGAAAAATCACGGTAGGAAAAAAGTACTAGAAAAAGTGCAGCAAAAAAAATCACGACAGGAAAAGTGTGTCAGAAAATGTGCGGCAGGAAAAGTGCGGCAGAAAAATCGTGGTAGAAAAATCGTGGCAGAAAAAGTGTGTTAGAAAAATTGTGGCAGAAAAATCACGACAACATATTCATAGAAGCAAAATCGTGGCAGTGAAACCACGACAAAAAAATCGCGGTAGGAGAATGCTACAAGAAGAGAAAAGGTATGGTTTTCATAGGTTTAGTGCTGAATTTATGAATCTGGTTGAGGGTTTTCCTTGTAAATCTATTGGATTCCCTCTTGAAAGTTTAGGGCTTGTTGTAGAGTTTATTTGAGGTAGATCTACTGAAGTTTAGTATTGGTTCATGTTTGAGGGATTTTGGTTGAGGTATGTTGTTGAATTTATTGGTACAGATAGAGGTTGTATAACAATGAGGTTCTAGCACATGGTTTGAGGTACAAACTTCAAGTATAGTGTTTGAGGTATATTTGATCAGATCAGATTGGTTGATGAGTATATAGTGACAGGTTTCTCAATGAAATATTTGACAGAATAGGTTTTGATAGTGACATACTCAGTTTCTACATTTGGCACTTATATTTCAGGGTGGTTGGATGGGACAAGTATAGGTATTTGTAGCCACCTTCTGGTTGTGGTCGAAGAACATAGGGGGTTGTAGCCTCCTTCTAGTTGTAGCCAAAGAATTGGGGAGTTGGAGCTTCCCTTAGATTGTAGCCTAAAAATAGGGGATCAGAGCCTCCTTTCAGTTGTAGCTGGAAAACAAAGGAAGTTTGTTCTTCCAATGAATGTAATTTTTAAAGACAAATAATAAAAAGCATTATCTGGTTTTCTCCCCCATTGGGTTTCCACGTAAAATATAAATGGTGTACTGTGTATGTGTATTATTGTTCATTTTTTCATGGCTTATTTACTCTGCACTTATTAGATGATAATTCTATATTGATCATAAAGATAAATAATATTTTTATACTTTGGTTAAAAGGATTAAAAATATCTATTACTGATTCACCCCCCCCCTCTCAATAGTCCAACAATTGGTATCAGAGCATGTTCCTTCAGAAATCAGTTTAACCATTGAAAGGTAGATCATGGAGAGAAACAATATGTATACAAATGGAATATCACAGTTTGATGGAAAAATATATGCATTCTAGAGCAGAAGGATGAAAACTTATGTACAGGCACATGGATTTGAAGTTTGGAAATCATATGTAGATGGATACAAAGAACCAACAGTTCTACCAACAAATGACAATGGAAAGAAACACAATCTAAATGATTCAAAATCCACAAATGCACTTCTGAATGGTCTTTGTGATTCAGTATATACCAAAGTTATACATTGTAGCTCAGTTAAAGAGATTTGGGACAAACTTCAAAATAATTATGAAGGAGATTCAAAAGTCAAAGAGCAAAGATTCAAACTTATAGATGTCAATTCGAACAACTAAAGATGAAGGAAGATGAGAATATTGCAGCTTACTTATTACAAGTTTATGAAACAATGAATGAAATCATAGGATCGGGAGAATAAATTGAAGAATTTTTAATTGTTCACAAGGTACTAAGATCTCTTCCAATGACATTTGATCCTAATATCTCAATACTAGAAGAAAGAGAAGATCTAGACTCAATAAGCATGGATGAACTACATGGAATCTTCACAGCCTATGAAATGAGAAATGAAAAGGAAAATCCATGTATAAAACAAGAATCATTCAAAGCATCCAAAAGGTCAAAGAAAAAGGGAAATCAAAAAGAAAAAGAATGTAGCAGCAACAATGACATCTTTGAAGACGATGAAGAAGTGGCCAACTTTGTCAGAAGATTGAAAAATGGAACCTGTGGCATATATAAAGGTGAGCTTCCATTGATTTGTTTTAATTGTGATAGAATTGGTCATTTTTCTAACAAATGGACTCATAAGAAAAAAAAAATGATGAAGATGATTCAAATAACAAACAAACATATAAAAGAAAAAGAACCAAAAATAAAGTCTTCAAGAAAAGTTTATGCACCAAAGAAGACAAATACTCATTAGATGAAGATGAAGTCAATGAAAGTGAGACAAAAAGAATTCTATTCATGGAAATATAATATTCCAATAAAGAAGACATCGAAGACGAATATGAAGAGGCATAAGTAGACTACCGAGAAGAACTATTGAGTGCTATAGAAGTTATAAAAAGAGAAAATAAGAAAAACAAGAAGCTCCAAGAAAAACTAGAGAAGAAAGAAGACACTCAAGAACTGGAGTAGATGATCACAGAATTAAAGGTTCAAATAGAAGAAGATAAAATAATTGAAGAAGCACTCAAAGAACAGTTAGAAAAAAAAGGCGGGATCAATGGAAATTTGGAAGCATAGATTGTCTCATTGAGAAAGGATCTTCAAAAGAAAAATATGCAAAACAACTCAAAAGTTTTGGATGACATTATTAGAAGTCAAAGGCCTAATCATGACAAGTCTGAACTTGGATACAATCAGAAAAAAAAGGCATCAATCTCCAAAACGACAGATCAAGAAACATATCCAAACATTTATGCAGAAACAATCATAGGGGATAGGAAGTTCTACAAGGAAGATCATAGGGACACTCCTCCACTGAGAAGATTTAGATTTCAGAATCAACGACAATGAGGAACAAACATGCCTTGGGAAGAAGAAGGATTCATAAGGGCAACTCCTTTTAGAAGATCTTCAACTCCTAGGTATCAAACTAAATTTTTTGGTTTATGTTATGCATGCAATAATTTTGGACATAAAGTTGTAAATTGCAAAGCTAATACCAGGAATAGAAACAAATTTGAAAGTCATGTACACAAAATGGTTATCCAAGATGGCCTAGTGAAACAAAGAGAAGAAGATACAACATGTTTGAATCATTGAGTACTGAAGTGGAATGCTACAAGTGGAATAAATTTAGACACATGGACACATATTGTAGAATGAAAGTCCCTCCTAGAGAATCACAACAGAATAACAACATTCACAGACATGAACCTAAGAAGGGATCATGGATAAGAAATCAGAATCAATATAGAAATGAAGAATGCACACTCTCTCTACAAGCTAAACATAAGAAACATGGTTGATATGTTTATATTGGTTTCACAAAGAACATGAAATATGATGAAGACATGTTTATAACATTGATAAAGGAAAGAGATAGACCAGTCTCCTTTGGAAACGACGACTCGGCTAGAATCATTGGAAAGGGAACAGTCAGAATTGGAAACAAGGATACCAAGGAAATTTTTTTTTCTACTAGTGGAAGATATGAAACATAATATTCTAAGTGTAAGTCAAATGTGTGACCAAGGTCACAAGATTATGTTTGATTCATAGAAATGTGAGATAAGAAAAGAAGGTTCAAGCAAATTGGTTGCAACATCTATAAGAACCTCAAGCAACATATATGTTTTAAGTGAAATTGGAAATGAAAAGTGTTGTCTAGGGAAGAAAGATGAAGTTTGGCTATGGCATATAAGAATGAGTCACATAAACTTCGATAACCTCATAAAAGTTAGCAAAAAGGAAGCAATCAAAGAAATTCCCCAGATCACGAAGCCAACCAACACTTTATGCAAGCATTGTCAATGAGGAAAGAAAACAAAGAACAATTTCAAATCAAAGGAATACTCAATGACAAGACCACTGGAAATTGTGTATACTAATCTATTTGGACCAACTAGAACAAAGGGTTTAAAAGGTGAGAAATACTTTATGTTATTGGTTGATGATTTTACAAGAATGGTTTCAGTTTGTTTTGTCAGGAATCAGTTAAAAGATTTTGAAAACTTCAAGGCATACAAGGAAATGGTTGAAAATGAAATGGATTCAAAAATCAAATGCTTGATATCTAATAATGGAGGATATTTTACTTCAAAGAAAATTATGGATTTCTGCAACAAGCATGGTATAAAAATGAAATTATCCATTGCTAGAACACCTCAACAGAATGGGGTCGTCGAAATAATGAACAAGACATTACCGGAAATGGATCGAACAATGTTAATGGATTCCAAGTTGATATATGTTTTTTGGACACATGTAGTGCATACAACAATTGACATTCAAAACATAGTAATTCTCAAGAACAACAATGAAAGAACTCCTTACGAGATATGGAAAGGAAGACCAACAAATGTGAAGCACTTCAGAGTCTTTGGAAGCAAATGTTGCATCAGAAGAGAAGATGGTACAATGGGAAAGCTTGATTCTTATGTAGACAAAGAAATACTTGTTGGTTACTCAAGTACAAGTAAAGCATACAGATTTTACAATATAAGGCTCAATTGTATTTTGGAAAGCATCAATGTAGTGGTTGATGAGACAGGTAGACGAAAATTAAAGGAAGAAGAAAAATAGTCAGTGAAATTGTTTTATGAAGAAGAAGCAAAGGATGAAGAAGTAGCAGAAGGGGAATATGAAGAAGATCAAATAGAAGTAGAAGAGAAATAATAACAAGTACCTCCAAAGACACCTAGAAAACAAATACAGAAAAATCATCCATCAGATTAGATTATCGGGAACAAAGATGCAGGAGTTGAGACTAGAAGAAGAATTTTTTCACTAGAAGAACTGGACCTAGCACTCTTATCTTTGATTCAAGCAAACCATTTTGAAGAATCCAGTAAGGATAAATTCTGGATAAAGGCCATAGATGAACAATTGGATCAGATAGAGAAGAATGAAACTTGGGAATTGGTTTGAAGATCAAGGTACAAGAATGATCTCAAACCGGCCCCCAGAGAATGGTATTCCAGACTAGATAGATACTTACAACAACAAGGGTTCAGGAAAGGAAATACAAACAATAGCCTATAGATCAAGGTAGCTCAAGATAATATTTTATTAATTGAAGTTTATGTTAATGATATTATTTTTGGAAGTGATGATGACAGGTTGACCCAGAAATTTGCAAAGGATATGTAGAATGAATTTGAAATTTCATTACTTGGAGAACTATCCTTCTTTATGGGTCTTCATATATGTCAAAGCAACCAAGAAATTTTTATTTCTCAAGCCTATTATATCATAGAAATACTAAAGAGTCTCGAAATGGAATATTTAAAGCCAATTAGTACTCCTATGAAAACCAATTGCAAGTTAAGTAAAGATGATGATTCAAAGTCTACAGATTAGAGGCACTACAGGTCAAAGATTGGCAACTTACTTTATGTGACAACATCCAGACTAGATGTAATGTAGACAGTTGGATAGGTGGCAATATTTCAAGAAACACCAAAGGAATCACATTTTCTAGTAGTAAAGAGGATATTCAGATATTTGAAGGGTACAAAAGAGTTTGGATTGTGGTATCCAAAAGGAAATGATTTATCACTTATTGCCTACATAGATGCAGATTGGACAGGTTGCATTGATGACTGATGAAGCACCAGTGTTAAGAACCAAATATCAATATAGCATAGAAAAACCTTAGAATAAGTACTCAACGCCTTGAAAAAGAGAGAAATGCAGAAAATAAGCCTCTTCGAGGGGGCAACCTCCTTATGCCCACATAAATGTACAATTCCAAGATGATTCCAAATGAAAATGTCTCCTTGGTATATA
>SNQJ01S0189137.1:0-18261 GCA_010110895.2 Picea sitchensis | reverse complement strand
AGTTTATCATAGCTTCAGTTCATTGCAGTGTGTTAGTGTTTGCTTACACGATAGTTTAAAGTTTCAGAATCGTGTTTATTTATTCCTCAACTGAATCATTACAGAGGACTATTATCTTTGACGTTGTTGAGTATTAAACACATGATTGATGCCTGTAGGGTTTAAGAGTACGAACGAGGTATTGTTTGGCTTTTCATTTTCAATTCGAATATAACTCAGAATTAGCATGCACTTTTCTTTGTTAGACAGTAGTTACCTTGCTTGCTTAGAACAGTTAGATTACAGTTAGAACGAAGGGAGCTCCTGGTACCAGTAGTTAGGATAATACTCTGTTTTCTTGTAGACAGAATTAGATTGATTTTTGTTGCTCAGAATGAATGCATTTTCGACAATACTCTGTGTGTCCTGACTTAAAAAGAAATGATGATGGTAGATGATGGGGCATGGAGGTAAAATAATCTTGTGGAACCACACTTTTGGATAGAAATAGCAGCACCAGTATTTGAGCACAAGACTGTTTTTTCTGTTTATGACTTAATAGGAAATGCTCAGTTTCAAGTTAGTTATTAAAATTCAAGTTCTCAAAATAGGTGTGTGTTTTCTTCTTAGGATAGCATTCAGATAGAGACTAGACGCTTACTTGCACATACTGTGTATCAGCTCAAAGTTTACCAACCCTGGTTTGACAATTTAGTGTTTTAGGTCAATCAAAGCTTCAATTTAGCAGCCTGACAGAAATTATTGGTGAAACTATCCTAGATGGATAGTGCTTGTCATGCCATTTCTGGTGGTATGTGGAATGTCACATATCTCCTCCTGGTTTGAGAGTTACGGCCTTACGAAGATGAAGGACCCTCACATGAAGGCTTGAAGCCCCCAAAGTCAAAGATGAAGGGATCCATCACATTGAAGGCTTGAAGCCCCAAAGTCAAAGAAGTCAAAGTGACCTAAAAGAAGAAATGATAAAATAAGGTGACAAAATCAAGAAGGAATATTTATGGAAAGTGGTTAACCCTAAAAATAAGGGAAAATAGTCATGACCTAGAAAATGGGTTAATATTATTTATTCAAGGTGGATTATTTAACAATCAAGAGGAAGGTGAAAAATCAAGAAATGATAAAGTAAGATGACAAAATCAAGAAGGAATATTTATGGAAAGTGGTTAACCCTAAAAATAAGGAAAAATAGGTTAAGTGACCTAGAAATGGATTAATATTATTTAAATGATAAATTAAAGTGACAAATTCAAGGTGGATTATTTAATAATCAAGAGAAGTGACAAAAATCAAGAAATGATAAAGTAAGGACAAAATCAAGAAGGAATATTTAAATGTTAAAGTATTGGAGAACTTTCATTTATGGAAAGTGGTTAACCCTAAAATAAGGAAAAATAGGTTAAGTAACCTGAAAATGGGTTAAGCGACCTAGAAATAAGCAAGGGACTCCTAAAGGATGAAAGTATTAATAAGATAGAAATGGTCTCTTTAGATCATCCTTTGTGGATCAATGGATAGCTTCCAGGGAACATATTTTGAGAATTGATGGAGAGCTTCTTTAGCATTTTGGTGTGGAACACTTGAGGATATTGAAGATTCATAGGTGACTTAGGGTAACCAAGGACATTATCTAAGCCTAAATTTGAGGAAAGTGAAGAAAAGAAGGCCGAAAATGCAAGGAAGGATAAATTCCTTTGATGATGCTTTCTAAGGAATGTTATTTTCAAATATCTCACCATTTTCGGGCTTATAATTTGTTTTCTATAATGATTCAGATCCTGAAATGGATATGAAAGTGAGAAAACATAGCCAAGTATATGTGGTTAAAAAAATTTAGCTTGTGGGTCGTTGTATTTTGAGAGTTACACTGCGGAAAATAGGGTTTGTGGCTAGTCCCAAACTAGTCAAAATCGTGTTTTGGGTAAAACGCCATAACTTATTCATACCAGATCCAAATTCGAGACAAATTATGTTGGTTATGGTACAATCTGTAGTATTCATTTTAATAGTTTCATATCTATTCATCAAATATTTTGTATGGGCACTTACAAGGTCGCTCTCTAGAATAAACCAAAAATTCAACAAGGTATGCCATTTTTGCTATAACTCCTTTTATGAGAGGTTCCAAGTAGTGCCACTTGGAGGAATTACATAAAAACAAACTAACAACATTGTGTATCAGTTTCAGTTCTTTATTCAATACAGGTACAGTTAGGATTATTTCAAGCTAGGGTTGTTGACTAATCAAAAACTAGTCATGGCTGAGACAAGCATTGATGAATTGGCACATGAGGTGTATAGTTGATTGTTGGTACATATTGATGAGTCATTGTTGATGAGTAGTTGACATACGATTGGTATATACTGGTACATGGTTGATGCACTTGTTTATGGTACAGTTGATTACAGGTTGTTTGGCAATGTGCTGGTGCATGGTTGATGCTCTTATGGTACATATTGATATCTACTGAGGATTGTTGCCTATCAGTTGGTGCTGAGAATGTTGAGTCTTTCATATAGAGTTGGTGCTCTTGTAGATTTGTACTCATTCAATTGTTGCTGATAAAACCCCAAGGATTGCAGTCCATAATAAAAAAGAAAATTGTACATACATCTTGTGTTCTTTGTGTTCATCATGGGTGATGAATTGTTGATGATATATCATCGATATATGTTTAAGCTGGATATGTGTTCCCATCTAACTGGTTATAACTGACAACAATGGCAATGAATAAATGTTGAATGTTAATTGATGAGTTTTTGTGCAAGAGGGAAGTTTTGGGAAAAAGAGTTCCCCATTAATTCTCATTCACCCCCTAAGTGTGGTAGGTGGTGTGTCCAACAATTGGTATCGAGCTGGCCTTCACTACAAGCCTTAACAAGCTTGAAGGAGATCCATAGACACACAAATGGATGATGGTCTAACTCTTGATGAGGAAAACTATTCTACTTGAGAATAGAGATGAGATTACATATGAAGACAATGGGGAGCAGCTATTTGGATGGAAACCATCGGTGGATATGTTACGCTTGAAGAGCAAGTCAAAGTTTGTAACTAAAAAGGAAGGAAATAAGAATGATGCATTGGCTCTCAAGAAAATTGTTAGTGGACTCGCTTATCAAAGAGCATGGGACAATGCACTGCCACCAAGGAACTATGGCTGCTAGAGACATATCAAAAGCAAGGGAAGAAAAAGAAGAAATTCAAAGACCACTCCATCAAGATCATCAAAGCAAGAATCATCAAAACTCTTGAATGCATTATTTCAAATGTGATTTTGAAAACATTTCAAGTGAAGATAAAGAATCAAGTGGGATAATAAAATAAAGGAAGATCAAGGAAGATATTTCAAATGAAAGTAAAGAACACTCTAAAGTCCTAGAATGCAATGATGATGATGATGAATTTTTCTACAAGTGAAGAAGAAGATGTAGATATAGTTTGTGTAAAGTTTGATGGTATTTATCCCATGAAAAAGAATAGAAGGAAATCTATTAAAACTTCAAAAGGAAATTGAAGAGGGTTTATACATGTATAAGAGCGGATCATTTTATACACACTATAACTATCTTCGGATAACACTTAGAAGTTTCAGGATGAGTCAAAGGCACATCTTGAAGTTAAAGGGAATGTCTAAAGAACAAGAAGAGAGTCTTCTAAATTAAAGAAAAGGAAGAAGAGATCACAAGACTAAAGAATGGAAAAGAAGACATGAATATAGATGATGAGATTAGTAAAGTTTTGAACCATTGTCCATCTCAAGACACAAATTGAAGAAGCCAAAAGAATAGAGGAACTATTGAAGATTCAAATAAATGAAAAGGAAGAGTCATGTTGTAAGTTAGAAGCCTAAAATTGTTGACCTTAGAAGGAAGGTAGAAAGTCAAACAAATTCTTGAATAGCTCTACCTAATCTTGATGAGATCTGTCAAAGATCATCATGTGATAAATCAGGTCTTGATACAAAGGAGAAGATACACATGTCAACGCAAAGCACCCTCAAAAGAAGCATGAGGTAATTCCATCAAAGAAGGTAGACAATGTTGCAAAGAAACCATTCACACAAGGAAAAGAAAATTTCCCCAAAAAGAATAAAGCAAGGAAGATATCAAGAAGTTATTCTTGGGACACCAAAGCAAAGGTATGAGTATTTTCATGGTCATTGTTATTCATGTAATGGATATGGTCACAAAGCTTTGGAATATAGATATTATGAAAGAAGATATAATGGAAGATTCTATAACACCACAAGGTGTTGAGATGTGATCAAATAGGACATATTCTACCATCAATCCCATGAGATGCTACAACCGGGGATTTTGAATAACAAACCCGTGAGGCCGAATGATAAGAAGAAAGTCCATGATGAGGAATTCACATAGCATGGATAGAAGAAGGAATGAAGTAAGAAAGGGAGACATCTCCGAAAAAGATGGATACTCGTGAGCTCAAGTTCTCAAGAGAATAATAATCTACATAAGTGGGTTAAGAAGACAGAGCAGCCAGATCGTAATGAAAGATTAAAGGGGGAGTTTAAATGCCATTTACTAAGGCAATAACGAGGGTAATGCTATGATAGTCACTTGTCCACGCCACCGACCTTGAATAGGGTCACGCATTACGCACTCATTTGTGTAAAGTGTGCCCATGTCCATTGTAAAGCCTTGGAAAAAGGTACCGCACATGGCTTTGAGTTTTGATGTGATGGTATAACTCTTTTGTAGGGTCTGACATTGTTTGTTTGTTGTAGGTTCTGACATTTTTTTGCTGCAGGTTTTCATGGTGTTATCACACAATGGTATAATAAAACAATATATTGGGTGCATGGTACTAACCTATGAGTATGGATTGGTGTTGATTTTTTGGTGTACATGGCTGGTACATAATTTTTTGATATATCTTTTGATGTATTACTGGAAGCATATGGCATTGTTGGATATCATGGTGCATGCATTTTCTCATGTGGATGGGCTACACATTGAGACATGTAGATTGGATAGGGGTCATTTTGTACATCAATAGAATCTTAGCTTGACATATTGATATAATTTGCTTGGTGCAAGTAATGATGTATGACGGTACACTTATGGATGGCATTTGCTTTAGCATATTGATAGATGCACATTGTTTGTCATGTTATAGATGCACATGTTGGCATATTGTTGTATGCACATGTTGGCATATGGTGGATACATTTTATGGATGATATCTTTTAAGACATTGTTGATGGGCCATGATTGATGCACACGGGTGTTGTGCATGGGTACATTTTTAAGGCTATTAGTTATACTTCTTGTGGATATATTGTTCATGATTCAGATTTAATATTTACATCTTTTATTCTATGATGTAAGAAAGGCACAAGTTTGATGTATGAACAGTTCCAAATGGACTTACTATATGGTAGGCTGTTCATCTTGCGAGAAGAGACATACTCCTGAGGGGAGCCATTCTTCTCCTACGATCTTAGAGAGATATTTAAATAAACAAATACGTAAAAGCGACACTGGTAGAAATACCGTAGAGTAAGGTCTGAGCGTATCTTCAATGACAGACGAGGATATCCCTGTTCAAAAGGAAGATTGCCTAGAGGAAATTGGGGCAGACTGGCTGTGTATGTCCCAAGGAGAGTTCAAGCAAGGGACAAACCCAAGATGAGGCCTTCGTGGCTATTGATGTCAAGGGGAGAGTTAATCACATCATTAGGATTGATGCTATTTGATGTGAGATAGTCAGCATTGGACTATTGATGTAGAGCATGCCAGTATCTACATGTTGACATCAATAATTGAAATACTAAAGCTGGTTATCAATGTTAGACATTTCCACTCTCACAAGGGGAGATTGTTGATCATGCCGTCATTGGATGCCAATGGTCCGATTTGATTGATGTCAAAGGATTGAAATCAATCAATCAAACCATTGATGATTGATGTAATATAATATGTATTGTCCCATGAAATGCATAGATGAAGATGGATCAATGAGTTGCTGGATATGACGTAAGATGGATCGATGGTTCCATTGGTATATGATGCATTGTTGGAAATGTATATATGATCTTATTATTGTCTATCATGATTGATAAGGTGTACAAATGGATGAACTCCAAAGTGGTCCCCTTATGGTGTAAAGCCCTCAATGAAGACGTTTGGCGGATTGAGTTATCCTAGAAGTGAATGGTTGGAGGACCCATGCTCTGGCTATTGTCTTATCATGATTGATATGGTGTACAAACAGATGAACTCCAAAGTGGTCTCAAAGAGCAGTGAAAGCTCCCACTGGAAGACGCTTTTATGGATTGAGTTATCAGAAGAAAGGTTGGAGGACCCATGCTTTGTGTATGAGGAATAACGTAGATGAATATCAAGGAATTGTTGGTGAAAATATCCTAGATGGATAGGGTGTTTATTGCGCTATCAGGTATGTGGAATGTCACATAACCTCCCTGGGTTTGAGAGTTACTAATCTTACGAAGATGAAGGACCCCTCACATGAAGGTTTGAAGCCCCCAGCTCAGAAGTCAAAGTGACCTAAAAAGAAGAAATGATAAAATAAGGTGACAAACTGCTAGAAGGAATATTTATGGAAAGTGGTTAACCCTAAAATAAGGGAAAATAGGTCAAGTGACCTAGAAATGGGTTAATATTATTTATTCAAGGTGGATTATTTTAAATAATCAAGAGAAGTGAAAACCAAGAAATGATAAAGTAAGGTGACAAAATCAAGAAGGAATATTTATGGAAAGTGGTTAACCCTAAAATAAGGTAAATAGGTTAAGTGACCTAGAAATAGGTTAATATTATTTAAAATGATAAAATAAAGTGAAACTTCAAGGTGTATTTTATTTAAATAATCAAGAGAAGTGCAAAATCAAGAAATGATAAAGTAAGGTGACAAAATCAAGAAGGAATATTTAAAATGTTAAAGTATTGGAGAACTTCTATTTATGAAAGTGGTTAACCCTAAATAAGGAAAATAGGTTAAGTAACCTAGAAATGGGTTAAGGACTCCAAAAATGGGTTAAGTGACCTAAAGTATGAAAGTATAAATAATATAGCAATGGTCTCTTTGTAGATCGTCCTTTTGTGGATCAATGGATAGCTTCTTGTGGGAATAATATATTTTGGAGTATTGATGGAGAGCTTCTTTGTGAGAGCTTCTCTTGAGCATTTTGGTGTGGAACACTTGAGGATATTGAATATCTATAGGTGACTAAGGCAACCAAGGATATCTACTTAAATTCTGAGGAAAGTGAAGAAAGAAGGCCAAAATGCAAGGAAGGATAAATTCTTTTGATGGTTCTTTCCTAAGGTATGTTATTTTTCAAAGTCATCTCACCATTGCTATATAATTTTTTCTATAATGATTCAGATCCTAAAATTGATATGAAAGTGAGAAAACATAAGCTGGCATCTGTGGTTAAAAATTCAGCTTGTGGTTCATTGGATTTTTACACCGTGGAAATAGGGTTTGTGTCTAGTCCCCAAACTAGTCAAAATCGCAGCCTCTGGTAAAACATCATAAATTCTTCATACTGCATCCAAATTAGTGAGACCAATTGTGTTGGTTGATTACAGTTTGTAGTATTCTATAAGAGTTTCATATCTATTCATCAAACATTTTGTGCGGGCACGCTCTACAATGTCGCCTCTCTAGAATAAGCCCGCATTCAACAAGGTATGCCATTTTGCTATAACTCCTTATGAGAGGTTCCCAAGTAGTGCCAATTGGGAGGAATTGCACAAAACACATGAAGAACATTTTCTAATCAGTTTCAGATCTTTATTCAATACAGGTACAAAGTTAAGGATTATTTCAAGTTAGGGTTGTTGACTAATCCAAAACTAGTCATGGTTGAGACAAGCAAATGATGAGCTGGTACATGAGGTGTATGCTGATGATGTTGGTACATATTGATGAGTAATTGTGGATGAGAAATATTGGCTAATGATTGGTATATCCTTGGTACATGGTTGGATGCACTTGTTTATGGTACGTGCTGATTACAAAGTTGTTTGGCACAAAGCTGGTATTTGGTCGATGCCTCGCTTATGGCATACGTGATTGATATCTATTGAGGATTGTTGCCTCATCCTCGCTTGGTGCCGAGAATGTAAGCGAAGTCTTGTATATAGAGTTGGTGCTCTTGTAGAGTTGTACCTCATTCAGTTGTTTTGTTGCTGATAAACCCCAAGATTGTAGTCCTAATAAAAAGAAATTGTACATACATCTTGTGTTCTTTGTGTTCATTGTGGTGATGAATTGTTCATGATATATTGTCATGTGCTCTCACATCTAACTAGTTATAAAATATTTAGCCGGGTAATGGAATAAGATGAAATGTTAATTGATGAGTTTTGTGCAAGAGGGAAGTTTTGGGAAAAAGAGCCCCACACTCATTTCCTGTCTCCCCTCTAAGTGGGGTAGGTGTGTCCAACATATTTAACATTTACCCGCCGAGGCACTGCGGGTGCCTTTCCAAAGTCACCCTGAACAGACGTAGCGAGATTTTCAAACCAGCCAACCCTGGACGTAAGTTGACACAATAAATCAATCAACAAAAGTTATGAAATTCAATTCGTAACATTAAAAAATTAAATATTGCAAGAATATCACCAAAAATAACAATGAAATTTCAGAATTTTAGTTGTCAGAGTCATAAGTTGTTACCGTATTTAACATTTACTTGTCGAGGCACAATGACTGCCTTCACTCACCCTGGATAGATGTAGATTGTGATATCTCATGGTCACCCTCGATAGATGTTGGACACAATAAATTAATCAACAAGAGTTAAGAAAAGCAATTGTAACATTAAAAAATGAAATATTGTAGTAATATCAGAAAATAAATAATGAAATGAAATATCCTCAGAGTAAAAATTGAAATATTGCAGCTTATAAATTATATAACAATGATTGATCAATAGTTGAATGGTATGTAAGATATTTTACCCCATATATCGCACCCCCTCCATATATTCAATTTAAGTTGTAATTGATCAACAACTCTTCACATTGAACTATTGTTTTTGTTGCACATACAAATATATGATCTCCTTCACGTGCCTCAAATATGAAATTCGCTCGTTAGTTGTTTCCACTGGTCGTGTACCATTTATAAAGCCCACAATGTTTCCAGATTTTACCAACAATATACATAGTTGCCCCTTTTGTTTTGATTGTTATCTACTAGCTGTATATAATTTGAGGCAACTCAGATTCCTCAAGATACCTCGGCGATATCAGACCAACATCAACCAATGATTGTATTTGTATAATGGTCCCACATAATCCATCATCCAGTTATAGTGCCATAGTCAATTTCATGCCATCCATGGAAAATAACCCCAATCCATGTAAGGATCAAGGAGCAAATGCGGTACATCCTCCCACTGATGAAGAGATTTGTGTCCACTTCAGGTATCTCCATAGGTGCCCACCCAGACTAGACAGTTTATACCTCAATGGGAACTCAATGTCACCTATGCGCTCAACATCATAATTACATGACCCTCCTGTATAAAAAATTGTATGCATATACAAAATATTTTCTGCCTTTTTCTGATCTTAGTTGATCTAGACTCGGTAGATCTAGTACAACATGTCTCACTTTCAACCTCTCTTAGTATATCTTGATCATCACTGAGGAAGATAGATCCCATCAGACAATTCCATATTTGGTGGTACCTACACTGCTAAAAAACAAGAAGATAAGTCATCGTGCAAATATAAGTTTGTGGCACCATGACAGTTGCATACAATTGCATAAGTTGCATATAGTTGCAATATCGCTGCATAAGTTGCATATAGAGCTCATAAGTTGCATTGTTGCATAAACTTGCATCATTGCATAGTTTCATAGTTGCATATAGTTTCAATATTATAGTTGCATAAAGGTGCATATAGTTTCATATAGTTGCATAAGTTACATATATAGTTGCATTTGTTGCATATAGTTGCATAGTTGCTTATAGTTGCAATAAGCCATTATAGTTGCATAGGCTGCATATATAGTTGTATAGTTGCATAGTTGCATAAGTTGCATTGTTGCATGGGTTGCATAAATTGTATTGTTGCACATGTTGCATTGTTGCATTGTTCATTGTAATATTGTTGCATAAGTTGCATAGTTGCATATAGTTGCATATAGCTGCATATAGTTTCAATATAGTTGCATAAAGTTGCATATAAGCCTACAGTAGTTGCATAAGTTGCATATAGTTGCATTGTTGCATAGTTGCTTATAGTTGCGCAAGTTGCATATAGTTGCATAGTTGCATATAGCTGCATATAGTTGCATAGTTGCATAAGTTGCATTGTTGCACAAGTTGCATGTTGCATAAGTTCCATAAAGTTGCATAAGTTGCATAAGCTGCATGTTGCATAAAAGTTGCATTGCTTGTCATAAGTTCCTTGGTCATATGTTTGTCTATGGCAGATGATTTGGCCAACACATTTAGGTCCTCCCTTACCAGTTATAACCTCTCTTGGGCCTTGTGCACTAGTTAGGGTCTTTTTTAGTTGAGGAGCCTCCCTTAGGTCCCTAAACTTCCCTAATCCATTAGGGTGCACTCTTCAATGCATAAAATAAACCAATTGTTATGTAGTTGCATAAAGTTATGTAAGTTGCATAAAGTTGCGTAAGTTGCATAAATTTGTGTAGTTTCATGTTGATTTATAAAGTTGGATAGTGATCTGGTGGTGTGTGAAGAGGCCTAGCACCTTCAAATGATCATTCTCCTCCAACTATCCAACTTCATATAGTTGGGCAGTAAATTGCGTAAAAGTTGCATAAGCGTGTTGAGAAATCAAGGGATTCCACCAACACTCATTTAAATTTATTTTTAATCGCTTACCAATACCTCTTTTAGTTTGTTGATATTGAGCTCGCATATGAGGTAGTTTATATCTATGAGGATTTAGGATCATTTTTTCAAGCTTGAATTTGATGTGTAAATATTTATGAAGGTATTGGATCCCTTAATGATTCCCTAGTATTGTTGACGAGTTGAAGAAGTTTTGAAATCACTCTCACCACTTGTCCTTATTTGTCTGTATGACCTCTCTTGGGCCTTGTGCACTAGTTGGGGTATTTTCTAGGCTGAGGAGCCTCCCTTGGGTCCCCAAACCTCTCTAATCCATTAGGGTTCACTCTTCAATGCATAAAATACAACCAATTGTTAAGTAGTTGCATAAAGTTGTGTAGTTGTATGTTGATTTATAAAGTTGGATAGTGATCTGGTGGTGTGTAGGAAGAGGCTCAGCACCTTCAAAATGATCATTCCCCTCCAACTATCCAACTTTAAAGTTATGCATTACAAAGTTATGTGAAGTTGCAAGTTGAGAAATCATGGGATTCCACCAACACTCATTTTAATTTATTTTTAATTGCTTGCCGATACTTCTTTTAGTTTGTTGATATTGATCTCGCACATGAGGTAGTTTTATATCTATGAGGATTTAGGATCAATTCTTCAAGCCTGAATTTGATGTGTAAACATTTATGAAGGTATTGGATCCCTTAATGACTCCCTAGTTAATCGCTGACGAAGTTGAAGAAGTTTTGAAATCACTAAGAAACCATGCAGGAAACTGATTGTTGCATAGAATAAGAGTTTGATTGTTTTTATGAGTAATGGAGAATTCACATTGTAGAATCTCCTTCTATATTTTTGTTGTTATCTCTATGAACCATTTTGTCAAGAAAACATCTAAGTCGTTGACTTGAAGGACTTTTTGATTTCCCAATCCATCATTTTTCCTCATGATAGATAAATCACTAAGTCGAGAGACCAAAATTCCTTTAAAAGTTAGTAATTGAACCTTCATCATTGAAGTAAGAAAAGAAAGGTGCCAATATTTTTGTATATTTGGATAATTTAGCCAAGAAAATGAAACTTTCTAGGTTGGTAGGCTAGTGAGTCTCCAAACATAGCGACTAAACCTTCTTGAGCATTAATGTATATGATTTACCCCCAAAAAAAAATCACTTATTCAGTGAGATTACTCATTGTCCAAAACCAACCGATTGAGGTTATTGACCTTTTCACTCAACAAATTTCCTCCTTGGAGTAAATCACTCACTTGTCCTTATTTGTCCTTATGACCTCTCTTGGGCCTTGTGCACTAGTTGAGGTATTTTCTAGGTTGAGGAGCCTCCTTTGGGTCCCCAAACTTCCCTAACCCATTAGGGCACACTCTTCAATGCATAAAATAAAACCAATTGTTGTGTAAGTTGCTTAAAGTTATGTGAAGCTGTAAGTTGATTTATAAAGTTGGATAGTGATCTCGGTGGTGTGTAGGAAGAGGCCTAACACCTTCAAATGATCATTCTCATCCAACTATCCAACTTTAAAGTTACATAAATTGCATAAAGTTGTGTAAATTGCAAGTTGAGAAATCAAGGGATTCCACCAACACCCATTTAAATTTATTTTAATCGCTTGTCAATACTTCTTTTTAGTTTGTTGATATTGAGCTCACACATGAAGTAGTTTATATCTATGAGGATTTAGGATCAATTTTTCAAGCCTCGATTTGATTTGTAAATATTTATGAAGGTATTGGATCCCTTAATGAATCCTTAGTACTGTTGAGGAGTTGAAGAATTTTTGAAATCATCAAGAAACCATGAAGGAAACTCAATGTTGCATAGAATAAGAGTTTGATTGTTTTGACGAGTAATGGAGAATTCACATTGTAGAATCTCCTTCAATATTTTTGTTGTTATCTCTATGGACCATTTTGTCAAGAAAACATCTAAGTCGTTGGCTTGAAGGACTTGTTGATTTATCCATCATTTTCCCTCATGATAGATAAATCACTAAGTCATGAGACCAAAAGTTCTTTAAAAGTTAGTAATTGAACCTTCATCATGGAAGTAAGAAAAGAAAGGTGTCAATTTTTTGTATATTTGGATAATTTATCCAAGAAAAGGAAACTTTCTAGGTTGGGAGGCCAATGAGTCTCCAAACCTTCTTGAGCCTTAAGGTATATGATTTACCCCAAAAAAGAAAAAATCACTTATTTAGTGAGGCTACTCGTTGTCCAAACCAACCAATTGACGTTATTGACCCTTGCATTCAACAAATTTCCTCCTTGGGGTGAATCACTCACTTGTCCCTATTTGTCCTTATTTCTCCTTTTTTTCATTGTGGTGACTTTCTTCTTCTTTCTTTGGTTGTTTTTTTCTTTAGTCAATGTGTTTTGCTAGTCTAATCATATCCAAAGTTATACCCACAAGTAGTTGAGCATTTTACCCATTTCCAAAGTGATGCACACTACCTAAAGCCACAACTAGAGTATCACCACCTATATATAAATCAATTTATATTCCATTGGGGTTTACAAGGTTGCATTTTCAAGTTTTAATGCTTTTCTATAGTTTGTTGTTGAAAACGAGATCGTGAAACCCTATGGAAATGTATTTCATCTCTAGATTGAGGATGTCGTTTTTATTGGTTTTCAAAGCTATCCATCAACCAAAAAATCAATTTCTCATGTCATGGTTATTAGAGATATGCAACGTAGAAAAGAAATTGATCTGGTATAAAACTAAGAGGATATCAAGTATACCTTACAAAGTAGAAATCCAAGCTCATCTAATAAACTAATCCTAGAAGTTAAAAGATTGGTGAAATTACAATGAGTAGAGGTACTCACCATTCTTGGTTCCCTCATAGTCTATCTCTGTGCCCTTGTAGTCTATATTTGTTCCCTTATAGTATATATCCCCTTCATTCCCTCACGGTCTATCTCAGTGCCCTCGACTCAGTGCACTCGACTCACCCTCCCAGTATATCTATGTGCCCTTGACTCACCCTCCAAGTCTATCATCGTTTGGTGATATATCTCATCTCCTCTCATCTCACCCTCATAGTCTATCTCCCTCAACTCACCATTCACAATATATCTATTCCCTTAGATCACCCTCGCAGTCTATCTCCCCTCAGTGTGCCCTCGCAGTCACAATCTTATATCTCCCCTCCATGTTCCCTCGCATAATATCTCCTCCCCTCACACAGCCATCTTCCCTCCCCCTCTGACAAGTATCTCCCCTCACCCCTCACTTTGTGCCCTCAATTTGAGTAGTGATATCCTTTCCCTTGGTCACGTGCACAATGATATTATTAGTAATGGGTTTTGGTCACATGCGTAGAGGACTCTTTCTTCATGGCACAATAACCCTCCTTTGGTCATGTGCTCCCTTACACTCTCAAATGTTGACACAAATATATGTCAATTTTATGCTCACTAATGACTGAATCTAGATCTAATGCATGCCCACTAATTTAGTACTTGTATTGGGTAGATCTAATGCATGAGCAAAATGATATACTTTTTATTGATTAAATATAATGGAAGCATGCACCATGTTGTATTTGTGTTCCAACTTGTTGTTTATATGGATGATGTGAATTTCATGTTTATTCAATTGCATTTTGTGCTAAATGAACTCTCATTGTAATGATGGATGTTGAATATTCTAGTTATTATTAGTATGAATGCATAGAAATAGATAATGGGATTGAATACTTAGTAATAATGTTCCTAATCTCGATGTTCACATTTCAAAAATGATTTAGGAAATGCAATTTGGCTAAGACCTTCCGTGTTTAAGGGAATGATGTGATAGTATTAGACAATGATGCCCTTTGTTGGAAAACCTCATGATATACGTTGGTTTATAATACAATCCAACATGTTGGTGTAGAAAATGGGGTGAAAGACTCATAAAATTGCATAACCATATCCATTGGGATGCTTCCACAATCTAATAATTAAACCGTATCACAAAACAAGGCAAGTCTAAATTTGGCATATCATCCTCATTTCATTGGATGAAGTAGTGTGATGTATTATTAGATGTTTCTGATATAATCTTTAATGGTATCCTCCACAAGAATATTTTTAAGTTATTTTAGTTGTCTCTTAATAGAGAGAAGACTTAATGCAATAGAACCTTTCAAATTTTTCTATAACTAGATACCTATGCAACCTCGTCTTCTAAGAATTCTTTACGAGTATAAAATTCTAATTAGCAGTAACTTGTAAATGGCTTGAAATTGTATTAAACTCTTACTACCACTTAATTAATGTAAGAAATTATATAAGTGATCTAATCATTGTATTAGAGCAATTCATTACCTACTATATCTCAAACAATCCAAACTTATAGTGTACCTATGTTGAATAATTCATTACCTACTATATCTCAAACAATCCAAAATTATAATTTTGGAAGGTGCCGTGCCCTCTTCCTACACACCACCATATCACCTCTCATTAACAGTCTGTGTATGAATCCATTTTAGTTTTGGGTTGTTAGTATTTTCAATCAGATGACCTTTCAATCTAGTCAGAGTTCAATTAATGTCTCTTTGTTACTGTAGGGTTATAAAGCCTCATCACAATTCCCATATACCTCCAACCTAGTGATCTAATGATCATTTGGTGACAAGTGTCATGAAGGGTGATGACTAAGACTAGGGGTAACTTTCAATTAAAGGCTAGTGGAATGACCAGACCCACATTAAGTGAAGGGAAGAAAATTAAGAAGGTACATGTGTTGTCCCATTCCATGTCACTGAATAATGCATCCATTCATTGGGAACACTAAAAACCCGACAAATTGATGACCTTAATTAAATTAGGGGCTTATGGTTTACATGATGATTTTTTGATGGAATAAAGTGGGTGTGGAGTCAAATTTGAGTCCAAAACCTCCCATGATATTCTTAAGGCATGTGAATAGTCTATCCATACAATTTCAATGCATACGTAAATAGTTTGAAACTTTCAACGTTGGTCTCATTCACAAGTCAATCGCTTCCCATGTCTAGTCCTAGTACAATTTCCTTGTAAAATTTGAATAAAATTATTTGGAGAATGATACCTTTGAAGGTTCTAGGCCTCTTCCTACACACACCACCAGATCACCTCATTGACTATCTATGTATTGATCCCTTTTAGTTTTGTTGTTATATTTTCACTGCACACACATTTCACCTAGTCAAAGTTCAATTAATGTCTCTTGTTAATGTAGGGGTATAAAGCCCTTTTCATCCCAATGCCCATATGCCTCCAACCTTGTGATCTAATCATTTGGTGACAAGTGTCATGAAGGGTGATGACTAAGACTAGGATAGCTTTCAATTCAAGGCTAGGGAATGACCGTGCCCACATCAAGTGAAGGAAGAAAAATTAAGAAGGTACATGTGTTGTCACATTCCATTTCAACAACAATGCATCCATTCACCGGGAACACAAAACCCGACAAATCGATGACTCCACTAAATTAGGGTTTATGGTTTACAAGGATGAATTGGATGATGGAATAAAAGTGGGTGTGAGTCAAATTTGAGTCTAGAAACCTCCCATATCATTAAGGCATGTAAATCGCCTTATCCATAGTCAAATTTAAATGCATAATCGTTAGGATATTTAGACTTAGGAGTTAGTTAAGATCTACTTGGTCTAATGTGTCGTTAGGGTAAAAGTGTGTTTCTTTAGTATCCATAAGTATGCATTTGTAGTTAGGAAATCCTATAGTCACGATATGTTCCCTACATAGAGTGATTTGATGGTTCATATTCTCCTTCATCTTAACGACCATTGATCCACATGGCTTAACACCCGATTGGTCCATGATCTCTATTTAAAGAGAATGGAGGGTCATTTTCCGATGATCGATTGTGAGAAACTCTCTTGTAAAATCTCCTTGTAATGTTTTTATTTTTCATTAATAAACTGCTCCAAGTGGTCGCATTGGCTGGGGCCATGGATGTTTCCCCGTAGGGTTTTTATCACGTGAAAACATCAGTGCGTTGATATTTTATTTGGTTATGTGAGTGGTTACTGAAGGTTTTAATCCTCTATTGGAATACCTGTGTTGTCGAACATGGTATCAAATGTTGTTTGAAGATCTTCTCCTGTGAAGCCAAGTTTCCTCATCTCCATTTTCTATAATTTTCGTACATTTCTGGGTTGAGAGGACTGTTCCATTGGTTTCAGAGAACTCATTTTATTCAGGAACACTTTTCATTTTACTCGAAAAGGTTTCCGTTTTCCCAATATACGACCATTACAGTAAGATCCGAAGGTATAAGGTTTGAATACACATTTTTAAAATTTTTTTGCAGAGTAGTGTTTTGGTTTTATTTTGGTTTTGGATTATTTATTTTTGGGTTGCTACTCTTTTAGATCTGTGTATTCTCTTTTCCATGGGCACTGTGCGATCTCAAAAAATCAGAAACAGATAGGAAAAGGTGCATCTTTCGGGCAAGCTAACCGAGATCTAACCCTTGTTGTCATCGAGAAGCGAAATTTTTTTCTTCTGTGAAAAGAGATTTTTTTGAGCATGCTCTCCAAGGACAACAACAACAATCTTCCTTCTGAACATTACAATATGTTTTGCTATAACATTTGGTTAAAAGTTTCCTTATTAAGTAAGAGGTCTTGAGTTCAAGTCTCTATTTTGTTACTTTTTTTTGAAAAAGTTCATGCTAACATTGTAAAGTGTATTTTATTTCAAGTATAAAAGTGAATCACTATAAGTAGCTTTAATATTTTATTTTAGATTTATTTATTTTGCATACATCTTTTTTGTTATAAAGTAAATTAATTGTAAAAGTGATCCCCACTTCTCTTTATAAAAGTGGGTCACTTCATAAAACAACTTACACTATCACATGGTCAATTGGTTACCGTTTATGTCTTTTTTTAAAAGGACATAACTCTCACATCCAAAGTCCATTTTCAGTGCCATTTTTTTAAAATCACATAACTTTTCGAGCTCTTTCCATTCAGATCATCAGTTTCAACTTTTAAATCTGTATTATATGCATATTTAATATGGCTTCTACAAGTAATATCTTACTTACCAACACCAACTACTTCCAATGGAAATCCCATATGGAGGATTTATTAAGAAGTAAAGGATTGTACTAGATTAACTTGGGAAAGGAAACAACACCCACTGATGCTAATAAAAAATCCAAATGGGATAATATGAATGATGAAGCACGTGGATTAGTTAGAATGTCCATCTCTCCTAATTTAAGGTTTCACCTATCAATTGATAAACCCAAAGAAGCTTGGGAAAAGATTGAATCTATGTTTGGTAAACACAATATTATTCGAGCACAATAGTTAGAAAATCAAGTACTAACTTTAAGTCCAAGTGATTTTTCTTGCATTGAAGACTATCTATCTAAGTTTAAAACACTCAGAACTTTATGTGAAGAATGTAAGATAAAG